>JANRGW010003763.1:0-24211 GCA_024733675.1 Psilopsiagon aymara
GTGATGGGGGGGGGGGGGGGTGTGTGTGTCAGCGCAGGCCATGTGCCCTGCTGCTCCCAGGGCAGTGTAATCCCTGCTGTGGCCGGGGCTGGCTTTGCTCCTGTGTGCAGCACAACAGAAGCCCCCCAAGTGTCCCCAGCCAGTGCCGTTCACAAGCACCATCCCTTGCAGAGGAGCACCTTGGGCAGTGGGGCAGGCGGCTTCACAGCTTCCTGCTGGGGGCGGCAGCTTCCAAAACTCATTTCCTCTTGCCCTGGAGCATCTTGGTTGTAACCCAGCATTCAGATGCCCCAGCCCTGTAATCGCCAGCGGCTGTGCTGTATTTTATGTGGTCTCATCCTGTTTCACTGCTTCTCCTTGCACCCTGGGTGCGCTGCCAGCACAAAATTGAGATACTGAGATGCTGGAGCGGGGCCAGAGAAGGGCAAAGGAACCGGTGCAGGGCCTGGAGCACAGTGTGATGGGGAACGGCTGAGGGACCTGGGGGGTTCAGATGGAGAAGAGAAGGCTCAGGGGGGACCTGATCACTGCCTACAACTGCCTGAGAGGAGGATGGAGCCAGGAGGGGGCTGAGCTCTGCTCCCAAGGAACAAGGGACGGGAGAAAAGGAAACATCTCAAGCTAAGGAGGTTTAGATGGAGATTAGGAACATTTTCTTCCTGAAAAGGTTGTCAAGCATTGGAACTGCCCAGGGCACTGCTGGAGTCACCACCCCTGGGGGTATTTAAAAGGTGTAGATGTGGCGCTTGGGGACATGGGTTAGCGCCAGGTTAATGGTTGGACTTGATGCTCTAAAGGGTAATTTCCGACCTAATCAATTCTATGGTTCTGAATGTTTCCTGGAAAAGTGGTGATGTGAGGGAGCAAGGTGGTCAGGCAGGGTGCCACCAGGAGCAGCACCCAGCACACTGAAGTGGTTGTCTCCAGGAACTCGCTCAGCATTCATTTGCTATTGAATCATCCGTGCATTTTAAACCATGCAGGAGGAGGAATGTCTGTGCCGGCAGGGCCTGAGCAGGACTTCCTCCAGCAGAGGACAGCAGCGCACGCAGATCCTGCCGGCTCGCTGCTCCCAGCGCAGCTCGGATGCAGATGCATGGATGGGAGAATGGTTTTGTTGTTGCGTTGTTATTTAATAAACATTTTAAAGGGTGTTTGCTCCCATTAGGAGTTCTTGTTTGCAGAACGCTGCCAAAAACGCAGCCTGGAGTGAAAGCTGACAGCCAGGCCCCAGAGGCATTGCTCAGCAACGGAAAATAAAGCTGATTTTGCTGCCCAAAAGTTCTGTTTCAATGCTCCCTGCCTGCCCAAACGTGCATCACGTGGTGCTTGATACAGAAATGTGATCGTGTGTGCTCTGAAAGGAAGGCTCCTCATGAGAGATCTTGGACTAAACGTGTTTTCAAGGGTGAAAAGACAAGTCCTCGTGTCAGATATATAACTCGGGGTTTCTAACAGGCTGGTACTGCCAAATCCCTCCAGGTTTGGCCGTGGTCACTGAAAGCTCAGCGGGTGCTGGGGACAGGCACATGGGTTGCTGGCTGTTCTCAGCCTGAGCTGGGATTTTGTCTCTTCTCAGGGGGAAGATGAAGCTGTTATCCTCAAATCCTGCACACGGCGGAAAACCGACTCCATCGAGAAGAGGTTTTGCTTTGATGTGGAAGCTGTGGATCGGTGAGTGCCGAGGGGTGTCACAGCCCTGGTCAGCAAAGGGATGCGCATGGGGTTCAGATGCACTCCTCTGTGCTTGGCTTTTCCTGAGTTCTTGTGCAGTTCCCATGTTTCTCTTCTCCTTTAGTCATACCCTCATGAATGGAAAGCATTAGTCCATGGAAACTCTTCCAGCCAGGTGCTCCCAGTACATTGAGTGAGTGCTCTGGTTTACAAGGTGCTGAGTTTACTCAAGTCTCTCTAATGTTAATGGTTTTTAGCACTTGGGCAGTCTCTGGCCACATAAAGTAAATGGTTGCAAGTACGGAAAAGATGCTCCGTGGGTGTTTTGGCTGGGATATGACACCTCTTTCCAGCATATGTGTTGGAATAGCTTCAGCTTTTGTGCTAGAGAGTGCCTGTGGCTGGATGGTGGATCCTGGAAGTCTGGCTTGCGCCTCCAGGTACTTTAAATTCACTTCTTTTTCCTGAAGGAGTAAAATGCTTTCAGATGGGTTTTATCATGTAGCAGCTGAATCAGATATATGTGTGGATCCAATCTATAGCACCTAGGAATGAGAGCTGTTATCATATCTAATTAGCATCACGAACAGCTTAGATACATAAACAGGAAAGCCAGGCTGGCGTTGCTATTCCAGGCGGATTAGTCACTGCCTCCTATCTTCCTCACTGCAGGAAGTTTATGTCTTTGGAGCCTACTCCAAAGTCACTGAACGTCTGTGCCCTCCCAGTTGTGTGCCTGGTTGTGGTCCAGCTGCCCTCCCGCTGCTGGCTCCTGCAGGAATGCCCAGGAGGTCTTGGGAAAACCCAAGTTCATTGAATCCTGAGGTGGTGAATAACACTGGAATAACCCGGGGTTATTCCACCCTGTGCTGCTGCAGAGACCCAGTGCCAGCGCAGGGCCGGGAGGGGTTGGGGTGATGGAGCTCTGCCTGTGGGATGAGATAACCCTGGGGCTGCCTCCCACTCTCTGTGCTTTCCTTGGGAAGCTGCAGTTTTTCTGCTGACTTGGGGGATTTTTATGCCCTGAGGCTATTTTTTTTAGTTAATGTGAAAATCACAACAAAGCCGGGAGGAGGGCCGCCACAACAGCGTTGCTCTGCAGCGTGCGCAGAGGCAGCTGAACCTTCCCTTGGTGTCTGGAGCCAGGCATGGGATGGAGAGCTACTCCAGAAACATGCCTGCTAAATGTAAATAAGGGCAGGGGAGCGGCAGAGGTGTGGAAACCTGAGGCACTGCTCAGTTCATGAGCACCTTCCTGCTGCGAGAGGGCAGTGAGAGCAGAAAACATGGCCTAAAAGGCTGGGGTTTGCCCCAGATACAGGCAACTCTTGGTATTCCTGCATGAGAATTTGTCATTAGTTGTCTAAAATAATGGTTATTTCCAGATCAGATGAGCTAAGAGGGAAAAGGAAGCAACAGGTTTTGCCATGGCCAAAAGTCAAAGTGATGTGCCTGCTCTGTCTCCCCCTCCCCAGGGCAGTCATACTGAGTGCTGGGGGATCTGAGCACCATCGGGGCCTCAGGTGATGCTCCAATGTCCAGGCTTTGCTGGAGATCACCTCCTCCTTGCCCAGCCCTGGTTTGGGCTGTTGTACGGAGCCGTGTGCATTGGGATGCTTTCCCTGGAGCCCGGGGTTATCGGGCATTGGCAGTGCCTGGGTATCGCCCTGCAGCCATCCTGCCTCACCGCGTGGCCATGGGCACTGTGGGTGAGCTCAGCTCCGGTGCAGAGATGCCCGGTCACAGCCAGGTTGCTGGGGCTCATCTGGGCACCCTTGGTTGGGAGAGCTGTGCCCGCTGCTGGGAGGTCAGCCAGGCTGGGGCAGCGGGCAGAGAATGCCTTCGGAGGATTGCTTCAGCCCACACTCCACCCAATCCCGCTGACCACAAATGATAGGGTATCTGTGACCAGAGGCGAGCTGCAGCGGTGCCTGTGTCTGGTTTTGCAGAATGGAGAAGGCTGATTTGTGCCCTGGGCTTTTGTCTCGGGATGGGTGTTTTTTTTGAAGGGTTTGTTTTGGCTTTTTATGGGTTTTTGTATTTTTGTACTAATACAGAAGTTCGAAACTTGACGTCTTCTTCTTCAGCCCCATGCAGGAAGCCTGCTGGCCCAGAGAGGCTGTGGCTGCCCCATCCCTGGCAGTGCTCAAGGCCAGGTTGGGCACAGGGGCTTGGAGCAGCCTGCTCTATGGAATGTGTGCCTGCCCATGGCACGGGTTGGAGCAGGATGAGCTTTAAGGTCCCTTCCAAGCCAAACCAGTCTGGGGTCCTGTGATTGGTGTCCAGAGCATCTCTTCCTGCTGTAGCAGATCACACTTGAGCACCCTTGCAAAGTCACTGGTGTCCCTCATTGCTCCTCTGTGGTGCTGCTCTGTGGCTTTCAGTGAGTAACTTGCCTGCCTCGGTGCCATGGGGACAACTTTCCTCCCAGGCTCCCCTAAAGCACATTGAGGCTGCTCTCTGTGCCCAGACTGGCCCAGTTACCAGTTTGGTTTGTTGTGGCCTGACAAGCTGTGTCCTTTTTACTAACTGGGGTAGGATACAGCGGTGCCACAGAGCCTCCAGCCCAGGGTTATCCCTCTGGCTCCTCCTGGAGCTGGCACTATGAAACCAATACATGGCTATGGTTTGCTCATGTACCAAATCCTATGCTAACACACGCACATAAGCACATAGGAGGAAATTTCTCTTTGTACTCAAGTGTTTTTCTCTCCTATCACCATAAAGTTCCTGCAGCTCCTCAAGCTGTGTCCACACAGGGTTATACTTCATGGGAGCGAGGGGAGCGTGCTGGAGCTCCAGGTTTGCGGTGCAGCCTGGAGGTGGCAGCCGTGCCTGGCTCTTCCCTATTTCCATCCGCCCAGAAATGGCCTTGTTGTCAGCGATGCATTTTGGGAAGCAGTGTATGTGCAACGTGGGGTGCAGGCTCAGAGCTCTTCTGAAAGCACCCGAGGAAGCTGCTTGTTCGAGGGGGGAATTTGGTTTTCTCCTGTGAAGATGATTCAGCACTGCCGAGCTGAAAATCTCGAGCCTAATCTATTACAACATTGCTTCCTTTTCCTGTTGTCCGATAAGGAGATGTGAAGCTCTCGGTGCTGACTGAAGAGCTGTGGCACAGGGGTTTGTGAGAGGTCGAAGAAAATCCCCTACACAGCGTTTGCAAATGGTTCTGATTTTCAGTGCGGGAAGTCAGGAGGATGTTATTGCTTTGTTACAGCAGAATTAGCCCCAGAATGGTGTTCTGTGTCTTCTGAGATCCATTCCCAGGGTGATGGATTCGGTGTTTTAATGCTCTTTGTTTCTTTTAACTAATTTGTAGAGTCTGCATTAAATTAGATTTGTGAACAAGTTACACAGGGATGACAGCCAGCGGCTTACAAAATGAGCCTTAGCACGAGGAGGATCTCATTGGGCTGATGGCAGAGGCTTTGTAATTTGGAGTAATCTAGGTCATCGCTCTGGACCAGGAGCAAAGTGCTTCTAATACCAGTTGGTGTTCATGAAAGAGGAGGGGTTTGGTCTCTGGGTCGTTCATACAGCAGTAACTGCAGGTAGCACCATTGCCCATGCAGGGTGCCCTGGGAGGCTGGCGCTGCACGGTGAGCTGTGATGCTCCTGCCCGGGCAGTCCCTGCCCAGCTGGTTCCAGCAGGCAGGATGTTGGCCTTGCTCTGGGTGCACACGTCAGAGCTGCAGTTCCTATCCCAGGCAGGACACGGTCCCCACTTCCCAGCGCCGGGGCACCCCTCATCCACGGGTGTCTCCCATGGCTGTCGCCGCTGCTTGGGACAGCACGTGCGATACAGCCTGTACTTGTTCCTCTGCTGGTGTTGCCTTTCCAGTGACCTTTAAAACAAAGCTGTTCCTGGGGTTTTCACAGGCGGGCGGGCAGGGAGCAGATGAAGCTTGTTCCCCCCTCAGCAGCCACACAGACCCACGCTGGCCCCTGCGGAACGTGCTGCCTGTGGCTGTACGGACGGTGCTTTAAGCTTTACATGGACCAGTGAGATGTTCTGGATGCGGGAACAAGCTTCCCCTTTACTTGCATCTTCTCTCATCATTATTTTGGGACCCCGTCTGGCTGCTGGTGCCTGGAGCAGCTCCCCTGGGATCAGGGGTGCTGGCAGCTTGTGGGGCCCTGCTCTGCTCAGCCTGGGACTGCAGACTTCCCCCCTCAGCCCTCCAGACCCTGTTATTAATCCACTCTTCTGCTTCTTCATTCAGCAGTTTAGATTGTCTCGGGATGATAAGCTGCTATAGGAGTTGAAAGTTCTTATCTGTTTCTATTGCTTCCATTATTTGTTTGTTTTTCTGGAGGGAGGAGAAGCTATTGGACTGTCTCATTTTGTCTCTGTGCTTATTCATAGCTCCCTAAAACCAGGCTGTTTTTCACAAGAGCTGAGATATTGAGAACATTCAAATTTCCTGTGTGTCTCGTATGGAAGAAGCTCTTTAATTTTGTAGATTGTAACATATTGGAAATATACTTTCTTGCAAAGTGTTTGCCGTGTTCTCCTCAGGCCTCACGCTCCTGCATCCACTCTGTTTAGAAACAGATTTCTTCTGACCTCAAAACATCCCTTTCCCGCCTTTGCATCCCAAGAAGCAGGCGAAGGGGTGTGATGGCTGGAGGATGCAGCATCCAATAATGCATCAGCAGGTCCTTTACCACAGCACTTCACAGTTTTGTGTCCCTGGTGTCAGGTCCAGGAGGTGTCCCACTGTCCGGATGTGACAGGCTTGGTGCTGGCTCAGCGGGGCAGCCCCACCAGAGTAAAGGAGGCTCCTCCAGCATGTGTCACATGGGGCTCGGATGGATGTGAGCCACCTGAGCTCCAGCGTGCAGGATCATTTGTCTGAGGTGAGGGAACAAAGGCAGATACTGTTTATCTCTTGGGAAAGGAAGTGGGAGAAGGGCCTTCCCCGTCTCCATGCTGGGTAATTGAGATATCTGTAATCTAATGAGCACACTTCTGGAAGCGGTTGGTGGTGAAGGGAAGCCCATGAAATGAGGCTGTCTGCAGGCAGGAGCGGAGCCCGGCTGCATGTCGATAGCACTCCTCGGCTGCTGCGGTTTCAGCGCCAGGATCCTACCTGACTGTTGAGCACATGGTTCCCCGTGGGCATCGTCCACATAAATAATGAATGAGGTGTAATGCGTGGGGTGCATTTCAAATTCATGGCAGCCAGGAAGCCGGTGCCATGGGTGCCTTGGTGAGTGAGCACGGTGGGAGGAAATGCAGAGCTGGTTGCAATGTAAAGAGGTTTTTAATTCAGTTTCACAGCCCTTCCCCTCATGCTGTTAAATAAGTTTGACTTTGAAGTGAAGCCCAAAGAGTTGTTATCTGCTCACAGGCAGAACAAACATTTCCATGTTATCACCTTCTTGCCCTGTGTGAGAGGGAACCTGGCACAGCAGATACCAACTCTGTCTCCCCAGGACCTCACTGCTTCCCTGGGAGCCCAGAGTCGAATTTGCCCTGAATGAGCAGTTTAAATTCCTTTGTTTTAATGTTTCTTGGCTAAAGAGACAGAAATCCTGATGCTTCCAGGGCTTTCTGCCTGGGATATCTGTGCCTTCAGCAGCAGCTTGCCTTTAACTCAGACCAAAGCCTGGCTGAACTGGGGTGCAGCTGGGACCTCTGGTCTCAAAGGAGGAGCCTGCTCCTGCCATGGGGAAGGATTTGGTGTCAGCCCATGGCCAGTGCTGCTGCAGCTCTGCAGGTACCCGGGACTGCTCCTGAGTCTCTGTATATGCACAATAAGGAGCTTTCTCAGTGTTCTGAGAATGTTTGGTGCTGGATGTGGAGCGTTTTCATTCTCAAATGGGTGATGGTTTAAGTGGTTTCCTCTTCCCTTCAAAATGAGTAAACTTCCAAACCACTAAGCTGGTGAGTATTGACTGACTCACCAATGGGATTAGCAGAGATCAAACACATTATGTCTGGTTTGCTTGGACCTGGCCTTGCTGCAAGCCTGAAGGCTCGGCTCCTGCTGCTGAAACAGTGCTAAGCTGTGGTGTGCATGCTGAAAGCCAGCTCTTGGGTTGGTTGGATGGGGAGCAGATAGGGAGAAGGGTTAATCCTTTGGTCCTTGCCCATATGTTCCTCAGAAGCAACAGAAGACCAGCCAAAGGCAGCACTATGAGGGTCCCTGTTAATGTTTTCTAACAGAGGATCTGCTCTTATCAAGGAGCAAATGACTTGCAGGGTGTTGTTGCAGCTCCTGTTCTCCTGATGAACTGCTTTTGGGAAGCACAAGTTAGAAATCACCCCTCTTCCAGGCCTTATCAGTTTTTGAGGATTTAGGACAACAAAGAGCCTACGTGCTCTGCTGAGTGATGTCTGCAGGCAGTTGGCAGCTCCAGAAGTTAAACTGCTCTTCCCCTTGTACCACAGAAGCCCGGTGCCCCATGTGCAGTGATCCTGGCTCTGTGCTGCCTTTCTGGAGCTGCTGCACTTTGCTGTGGATAGAAAGAGCAGCATCAGAGGTTCTCTGCTGTGTTAGTTTCAATGGTTGAAACCCCAAGAGCATTGCTGCAGGGAGAACATCAATAACCAAACCATTCTGAGCCATGCAGCGCTCTGGCTATGCCTCCATCTCCCCCATTGCCAGGGCTTCTGCCTGCTCTCCTCCTGCAGAAATCAGTGCTGTGCTCTGCTGCTGCATCCCAAAACAGCCTGGGAGGAAGCAGAAGGACCAGACCAAACCAATCTTGGCTGTCGTGCTGGGACTAGGGGCCCGCAAGTTCGGGCCCAGGGCGGGATGCAACTGCCCCTTTGGGTGCTGAAGCCCTGGATCCAAAGGTGCAAGGCTGAGGATGCATACGGCCAGCTGGGCTTTCTGTGTGTGGATGTGCTGGCTGCAAGGTGAGCTTGGGGTGTTGAGGATGGAAAGCTCTGCAGCCACGCGAGGTGCAGTGAATGGTCAGCCCACGATGCTCACTGTGGGAGTGCAGCATTGGCATTCACCCTCTGCGGCATGTTCCTCTTGTGCAAACACACAGCCACACCTGGGGTTGTGCAAATACTCTCCACCGTGTTAAATCCATCCTGACCTTGGTGGCCATGCTTATCAGAGCTAGATAATGGAGTTTTAACTCTTTGTGTGGAAGGGGCAGTCCAGGAATGAACTTAGGGTGCACCTGTGAGTGGTGGAAGTGGGTCCCAGAGTGAGAGCTGGACTGATGTCCCCTGGTTCCCTGTGCCTTGGGCCTGTTCTTCCCCCTTCTCATTAAAACAAATGAGCAGCTGGATTTGCAGTGGAGCTCATGGGCTGAGTGTGACAGCAGCGGGCGGCAGGACCAGTGGTGCAGGAGTGAGCACCCCAGGGCACCCCGGGACTCCTCAGAGTGATTCCCCCTACAAGGCTGCAGGCAGGGGTACGTGGACCAGGATCTCATCGTTGCCATTACTGCAAGTGACATCAGCGTATGGATGTGGTCAGGGAAGAGGGCTCAGCCATGCTGGTGTGAATGTGTTGGGGATGAAATTCTTCATGCAGCATAAGGTGTCCCCGTCAAGGCTGGTGCTCAGTGTGGTGGTGGGACGTGGTGTTTGCGATGTGTGGGTCCCCTTGCTTGCTTGGATACCTTCCTTGTCTTCTCCTGCCGTTGCCTGGATGTGCTTAAGTCCAAGCGCAGGTGAGCTGCATGGCTGAAAGCCAGAGGGAGCATTTGGCATCCAGCTCTCTGACTCTGAACCCACTGAGAATGTGTCGCTGTTGGATGCATCCTCTGCTCATTTGACCTGGTCAGGACCTGCAGGGACACCCTGGAACGGTCAAGCTGGGCTCAGCCCTGCGCTCATGGGGCTTGGCGAAGAAGGAGGTTGTCCTCTTTCTCTCATGGGAGATCTGTCTTTGCCGTGTTTGTTTTCATCCCGGGTCTATTCACAGCATCCCCTTTATCTCCGCAGGCCTGGCGTGATCACCATGCAGGCGCTTTCAGAGGAGGACCGGCGGCTGTGGATGGAGGCGATGGATGGCCGGGAGCCGGTGAGCATTAACACCAGCTAAACGCCAGCCTTGAGAAGAGCGTGGAGAGCTCTCTGCAGCCTGGGGCAGGTCGCTGGCTGCCAGCAGGCTGTCACGCAGCGCCTGGCAGCCGGCGCGGAGCTGTATCCGTGGGGCAGCTCACGCCTCCTGCCAACAGAATAGTTTAATCCCTTGGTTAAATATTTGAGGTAATGCTGTATCTCCTGTGCTTGGATCGCTTGGAGGTGCGGTGGGAAGGAGGAGGGTAGGCTTGGCCAGCACAAACACGCTGCTGTGCTGTGCTGAAAGGAAAACACGGCAAAAGGAGCAGTGGAAGAAAAGACGCTGTGCATCTCCAGGGATGCTGTGTTGCATCCTGGTGGCTGCTTTGGGGTCTGGTGGGGAATCACAGGTGTCATGTGAGGTTCCTGTGCTCAGTGATAGCCTCCTCTCTGCCGTGCTTGCTCCTGCCATGTCAGAGCTGCATGGGCTGCCTCACCTTCAGAAGGGATTTTCAGAGAGCTCAGTTGGGTTTTCACTCGTTAACGCGTTTGCAGCCTTCAGTGCCGGGCTCCAGGAGCTGTGGCTGCTTCTGAATGCATTCCCTTGGTGGTACCATCCTGCCCGGCTCTGCAGCAAGGGATGGCAAACACAGCACCACCGGGACGCCACCGTATGCAGAGCGAGGGCAGACTGTGGGCCCCCGCGCCTCGGGCTGGCCAAGAGCATAGCAGGATCCGAGAGGAAGCTCTGTGGAGAGCTGGAGCAGGCAGAGCTGCTGCGGGACAGCCCGAGGGCGTCGTGTGCGCTGCTGGGCTTGAGTCAGGAGAGTCCATGCGGGGAGCAGAGCATCCCATGGGTCATGGACTGGGATCCATAAAAGGTTCTTGTTTGTCAGGAAAAAGTGTTTGTTAAAGCCAGGTGAGACGTGGATGCACGTGGGCTGTTCAGTGAGTGCTGGAAAGCACACGCTGGGCTCAGTCGAGCAACTCGCTTTTGGAGCATGCGGTGGTTTAGAGATCAGGAGGGCTCTGTGCGTGTTTGAGGGTGTGTGTGAGGTAAAGGGTTTCGTTGTGGATGCCTGGGATCATAGATCCATTGGGTAGTTCAGGTAGAACGGGACCTCAGGATGCTTCTTGTCCAACCTCCTGCTCCAAGCAGGTTGCTTGGGTGTTACCTGGTTGGGTGCAGTGAGCATCCGAGGGAGGAGGGTGCACAGCCTCCCTGGGACTGCTTCGCTGTCCGTCTGATCACGGGTCTGAACCTCTCCTGTTTCATTTCACACCTATTGTCTCTTGTCCTCCCGCTGCGCACTGTGCGAGGGGTCTGGCTCTGTTTTTCCGATGCCTTAGGAAGGGTTCTGGCAGGTCCCCAGGAGCTTTTCCTTCTCCAAGGTGATTCTGGAGGCACCTGGAGACAGGCTAATATTTGAGTTTCTTCGGACACAAAGCGTGTGTCCTCGCTGCTGGTCCAAATCAAGCCTTGTCCTCCTTCAGCTGCCCTACTTCCTAGTGCTGGGAGCCGGTGTTGAAGGGTGCAAAACGCAGTCACCTGCACTGGGGCTGTGTGATTCCATCCATCCAGTTGCATTTTGACGGGCTGATGTTCCCAGGATGGGGCACAACGGCACAGCCGTTCTGTTGGGGTTGGGTTGCTGAAGTGCAGCCAGGGGTTTTGCGTGCTTGTGAAGTGCTGTGCGTGTGAAAGGTGCTGTGAAGCAACCAGTGCAGGACTGCCTGGATTATCCTGTTTGAGAATCTGGTTATGTGAACTCCTCCGAGCACAGGGCTCTCCGTGCTGACACCTGCGGATTTCTCCTCTTCCCTATCATGCCCATCAGCTTCGGGTAGCTTGCTCATCCAGCACGTCAAGGGCTGTTGCTGCGCATTAATGCAATACCTCATGGCATTTAAATGCTCATGGTGTTTGAACCTGGCCTTCCAGGTGTGGTGCAGGAGCCATGGGAATGGAGCCTGTATGGAAATGGATCCAAGAGGCATTTCACTGTTGAAGATGGTGCGTGTTGACAGACAGGATAACTCCCAGTCCTCAGTTACCCTCCTTGATCCAGCACAAGTGGAGCTGTCGGTCTGTTCTCTTTGGGTTCTTCTCTTGCGACACCAGGGTGTGAGATGTTACCTACTGTGCAGAGAATTCCTTGAGCAAGAGACAAGGATTTAACCTTTGGACTCTTAGAAATACCCATTCTATGCTTTGACTGTATTTCTGTAAGCAAGAAACCCCTACTGGAAAGAATGTCTGGTTTTCCTTTGATTTTTGAGTATTGAGTTGTGGAAAAGATTGGCATAGTGGGGACAGTAATTCCATGTGCAAATTCAGGTTGCAGAGAGATTAAAGTGGACTGGAGTTTGTTTCTTAATTATAATTAAAAGATTAAAACCAAATGCTGAATTACATTTGGGTACGATCTAAACATAGAATGTGGGCTGCATTAGCCAAGACATTTGTCACAACTTGAAAAGATTTATTATACATCTTGCAGTCAGAGCAGTCTCCAGATAGCTATCATCAGTCTGTTAACTCTTACCACTTGGTATTAATTTGGCTAAAACCCCTGTGTTGACTTTGGGGTTTATTTGATGTTACAGAGGCTGGAAACAGGAGAAGCGAACTCCGTCACAGAGCAGTTGCGTTTGGTTTTGTTAGGATACTCGGGATAAGCTTCCTATGGCTTTTCTCTGGTGATGCAGTTTGTAACTGTACGTGCTGGAGGGCAGTGTGATTCCGAACCCGAGTCAAGCATAGAGCTGTGCTGGCCCATGGTGGTGGCTGTGGTGGGCGGTGGCATTAGGAGAGGTGTGAATGAGGCTGCTTTGTAGCAAAGAGCTGCAGCGAGGAAGTGTTCTGGTGAGGCTGTGGCTGTGCCAAGCCTGCAGCCCCCGTGCCAGCCAAGAGGTGTCGGTGTCAGTGTTCCTGTGGTACCTTCCATGTGGGTCGGGGAGCTTGGCAATCACTGCCGCAGCCTGAGGGCACAAGTGGGTGCTGGGTTTGAAGTGTTTGGGATGTGAAAACGCTTCTCTAGGAGAGTGAGCCTCACAGTGTGAGGGTACGGAGAGGGTTAAGGATATGAAACGTGTCAAATCGTATCCCTGTTGAGCTTTATTAACCCCTTGTCCATAATCTTGAGTGGTGATGGAGAAGTTAGTGTTAAATGGCAGATGCAGGAGGCTGTGATCCTGTCAGAGGAAGTAAGACACGGATGGGATCTGGGCAGTGCTGTTCTGGCATGGGCTTCGTGCTGCCCTTTGCTCCATTTGTTTTGGGTTTTGTTCTTTCGAGCACTACAAGTCTACAAAAACACAGTGAATGCCGTGCAGCCGAGGGCGCCGCAGGCTGGAGGAGCCGCTGGTCCCACGCCTTTGAGGGAGGCTCTGAAATGGAGACACAGCAGTAGCGCTTTCCGCTTTCCTTCTGCTCCTCTTCTCTTCGGTTCTTTAATGCACTCTGAAAGTTTGCAAAGGCAAGATCAAAGTGCAGAGTCCCTGGTGTGCCTCAGGAAGCTCAGGCTGCTGCTGAAGGGAAAGGCAGCATGGCAGGAGCTGGTGGGTTCTGTCCTGGGACCTCCCAGGGGCTGGACCTGTTGTACTGGAAGAGCCTGAACCTCTTGGCTTAGCCCTTGTGTGATGAAGCTCCATCATCTGGAAAGCAAATGAGGTTCCTGCTCCCACTCTGGGAGGCAGTTCCCAGCCCTCACCACTCTGATGTCTGGAAACTTTCCCAGGGCTTCCCCCTCTGGTTTGGTGGTGTTCACTGCTCCACGTGAGGCCATGGGGCTGCATGGCCATTGACCCTCAGGAGCCGGGAACAGAGCCGAGTGGTGCCTGTGGACCTGCACAAGGACTCAGAGCCTTCCCTTGGTGGTGCTGGGTTTGGTACTGCCCCATCCTGCAGAGCTCTTGCTTGCAGGCAGCGGGAGCTGGGCGCAATCACACATTCGTGGTGGGTGTGAATGTTGGCCACCCTGGTGATGGGGTGATGCTGTATCCCATGTGTCGAGGTCGGGCTCATCCCAGCACTGTGGGCAGCACAAAATGGAGTGGGGCAGTGTGAGGAGAGGCCCCGTGGCCGCTCTCCACTAGATGGCAAGCTGAGATCAGCCTGCTCAGTGCACTTGTGTCCCGGTGGGGCTCGGACCCCTCCTGCACCCCAGGGCTCTGTGGGGTCTGTGGCTGCCCTTGGCCACTTGCCTGGGGGGATGTGGGTCTAAGGGAGCAATATATCCCCCCAGGCTGGGCTGCTGGTGCCTGCACCTGACCCAGGGCTGTTCGTGCTGTACGGGATGGGAAAGCACTTGCTTCCCAGACCTGTCCCCAAAATCTGGCACAGCCCAAAATTAGAGCCGCTTCCCTGCTCTGTGCCTCTGCCTTCCTTCTCCTTATAATGTGGGAGCAGGCAGTGTTGGGCCACGGTAAATTGAGGGAAGGGACCTTAAAGCTCCTCCAGCTCCAACCCCTGCCGCGGGCAGGGACACCTTCCATAGAGCAGGGTGCTCCAAGCCCCATCCAACCTGGCCTTGAGCACTGCAGGGATGGGGCAGCCACAGCATGGTGGTGCTGGAGCTCACTCCGCATCGCTGCTCTGGAGATGTGGTGCTGAGTTCTTGTAGCAGCCCCCAGCATCACCACACAGTCCAGCGTGGCGTTCCTGCCGGTGCGCAGCACCCTCGCCTCCCGCCTCCTCCTCTCGTGTTGCTTCTGGGAATTCTCTCTAAAATTGTTTTTCATTTTCCTTGTCTAATTATACAGAATGGTGAGAGATTTATTTCCCGGTGGAAATGACGTCTTTTGAACTCAATCCAGTCCCTTCAGCCTCGGCATTCCTCTCATTTTGGCTCATTGAGAAAATAAATTAACTTGAAGGACTTCAGCCCTGGCCCCGTGCTGCCACAGGGGACAGTTGGGCACCGGCCCTGGTCCTGCCCAACCGTCTCACACGGCGCCGGGACCTGCTGCGGGCTGCAGATCTGCTTTGGAGTTTTAATTCATCTCCAGCTCCTTGGAGGTCACTTTCTTCTATATTGGTTTTGGTTTTGCGCTCGTTACCTCTGTAGATGAGTGTTTCCAGAAGAGCTTCAGAACCCTCTTTGATGGAGATGGGGACCAGCGGTTTGCGCTTAGGATGCAGTGTTTGCAGCATCAGGCAGGGCCTGCGGGCCAACCATCCTGGTTACTGACAGCGTCAGCAGGACTCTTCTCTGGGGACAGTGGCTGCAAATTGGTACCGCTGCAATAAGTGCATTACTAGAGGCGGTGGAAGAATCTTCACCCAGAGCATCTTTGCCCACAGATGGTGGATCTTCGGCTGTTTTCTCTTTGCATTTGAGAGCCTGTGGGCGAGATGTTGGAGCTCACATCACGTCTGCTCTTTGGTGCTTCTCAGGGTTTGGCCAACGTCTGTCTCTTCAGCTTGTTGCCTCGCCGCCTTTCCATGCTGATCTTCCTACCCTCCTGATCCCGCAGGCGTGTTTCCGTGGGCTTTCCAGAGGAAGATGGCTATTTGTGTATGCTCTATTTTGCAGTTTTTTCATGGCCTGTGCCCTTTCTGGGTTTGTTTGCTTATGCCAAATTCTTTCTTTCTGTTCTGTTTTCTGTGACCTGACTCATTCCAGTTGCTGCTTCTCCATCTCCCCGCCTCTCCGTCTTTGCTGAAGAGAACGGTTCCCCCCCCACCGCCCCTCTCAGTCTCTAAGTTCCTATTGCTTGCCCTTTCTTTTCACCTCTGATGTGCTCCTCAACCCAGAAACCCTGGTGAACTTTCCCTGAACCAGAGCTAGTGCCCGCAAGCATCAGAGCTGCCGCCAAGAGCAGCACCTCTGTCGTGGTGTCATGTCAGTGCCCATGAGCCCTGCTGCTGGCTTGATGACAAAACCCGGCCCGCTGGAGCTCCTGCTTGGCCTCGTTGCATCCCACAGTTCAATTTTTGCCCCCCAAAGTTCTTTATTCTGACTGGGGACCAGTTGGTAAAAGGATCCTCAGAGAAGGGAGCTTTCAGGCTGAATGATAACATGTCACGTTCCATGTTAGGCTTTGTATCACATGCTCTTACCGCTGTTCCCTTCGCCCTCTCCTGTTTTATGACCTATTTTAAGCATGTAATAGTGGTAACTTTACCCTGCGTTTATAAGCTTTTATTGTGATTCTAAAGCACTTAAGCCAGTAAGGTCCTAAACCTTGACATGAGGCTTTTAATTATGGTTCCAGCAAACACTGCTGCAGTGGCTGACAGCCTTCCCAGCCAGGATCACCGCTGCTTCGAGGCGATGGTTTTCCGTCCTTTGCTCAAGAAGCTGTTTGGGTCATAAAGATTAAAACATGGAGAGAAGCATTCTGGGTCATCTTAAAGAGAGAAGAGAGCATTCTGGATGCCTAAAAGCGCTATCCCACCCATTTTTAGGAACTTTGTGATCCTTTTAGCTCTGTTGGGGACATCCAGGAGCAGAGCAGCTGCTCCTGTCCGGTTTCCATGTCTCGTGCATGCACGTCTCCTCATCTCTTCAGTGCATCCTTTGCTGCAGCCGTCTTTGCCACGGCACTGCCTGTTGTGTTCTGTGCCGCACAGATTTGCTGTGGAAGCTGGGCATTGCTTGGCAGTTAGGATGGCTGGTTCCGTGACATCAGTTGGGTTTTCCTCTCTCTCTGAGATGTTGGTTCTGCTGGGGAGTGTTGGTTGGTCGTGTATGATCTTGCTGCTGGTACCCCCAAGGCAAACTTGCAGTGAGGGCTGGGGTCTGTTCGCAGACCCACAGGGTGTTGTACAACACTTGTGTGTGGGACACCTGCTGACGCTGCTGCAGCCAGGGTTTTCCTTTTCCTTTGGTTGAGGCCAGGAGGTGAGCGCGGTGCCGGGAGGTGGTTGGAGCCTGCAGAGCCCCTGGGGGAGAGGTGGTTCACAGAACTGACCTGCAGCAGTGTGTGAGCAGGAGCGAGGAGCGGACGTGTGCCAGCCTGTGTGGGCGAGCCAGCTCCAGGGGAGGTTGTGGGGTGGTTGCATCAAGCGATCCCATTGCATGGCTTTGGAGGGAACCTGTTTGGGGCCTTTGGCCTCGTCTGCCCAGCTGTGCTGGCAGCCTCTGCAGGGAGGCACAGAGCACTCAGCTGGAATGCGAGACCAAAGAGAGCGTGTTCAGTTTCCTTTCTCTCTGCTCTTAAATCACCTCTGCTTAGAATCATTCGAGCAGGCAATTCAAGAAACATGTAGAAATTCAGGGAATAGCTCCATGTTAGCAGCACAAACCCCTGCCAGTTTGAACAGACTATTAGGGTATTTATTTCTACCATACATTAAAAATTAAATGGTTCAATGTACAATCAGTTGCAGAACTACCCTGTTTCTTTCCTCCTTTAATGGTCCTTGCATTTCATTTTCAGCAGTGATTTGCAGTCCCACCTCAGTCCCCAGCTCAGGCTTTTCCCTCCTTGTGGCTGCAGCCTCAGAAGAAAGCCAGGTCTTTGAAACTCTGTTTAAATCATGTTCCTCCTGTGCTTCTGGTCCCTCTCCCATGGGGCGCCTTCCACTAGACCAGGCTGCTCCAAGCCCTGTGCAACCTCCCCTTGAATGCTGCCTATCCTGCAGTGTTCAAGCAGAGCACGAGCAGCTCTGCAAACCCAGGACTGCAGGTGGTCTTGCCCCAGGGGTGTCACGGTCTTGGCATCAAAGCACCAGCCATTGAGAGCTGTGCTTGGAGCAGGAACGTGAGGCGCGTCTGTGTTACAGTGATGCTGGAACTAAAGACAACGCCGTCCTGTGAAAGGATGGTTTGGATGCGCTGAGCTCCTCGTTCGTCAGTAGACGTTGAAAGGAGGAAAGGGGGTGTGTGTGCTGGGGGAGCGGGCGCTGGCCGGGCTCCAGCGCAGATAGCTGGCGGAGGAGGATGTGCGAGCTGTTGCTCAGGCATCCCAGAAAACTGCGGGGAAGCTGTTGAGCGACTGCGAGTTTTCACTTTCAATCAGGGTCCGAGCGAGCTGAGCACGTCTGCTGCGCTTGGAGACGCTGCTCCGTGCAACCCCGCTGCAGCTATCCCAAAAATGCAGCTTTCTGCACCAGCTGACCTTTAGCTGCGTTAGCACAGGGACTGCAGCTTTGCTCCCCATCGCCTCCGCCTCCCCCCAAGTGTCTGCTGCATCATTTCTTCTACTGTTTCGATGCTGTAGGTTAATGGTTTGACCCAGGTACCCTTCCCCTTGGGTTCTCCCGGGTTACCTGCTCCTTGCTTTGCCCCGGTGGTTGCTGCTTGGGTGACAGAGGTTGTTTACCCGCGCTGAGCTAAGCAATGCCGACGCCTGGCGGGCAGCCCGCGCCGCTCCGGCTCGGGGGCCCTGGGGAATGCCTGCACTTGTAATAAAACGTGGGCTTGTTTTTAATTAGAGCCATCATTTAGTTGAGCTCGGGGCGGCGGAGGAGCAGGACCCGCGTTGAGGATTGAAGCCCCCGATGCTTCACTTTTGATGGATATTTGCTTTGCTTTTAATCAGGCTCAGGCACTGGTGTGAGTTCTGAGATGAAATTTGTGTTGGAGGAAAGACAGGGAAAGAGAAGGGGGGAGGTGAAGGGGGGCTCTGAGTGCAATGCATTAGTTCAGTGCCGAACAGTAGGTTGGGAGGGAAGGAAGGAAGGAAGGAGCTGCCAGGGACCCTGGGCCACCCTCTTCCAAATGAACAGCCCTGGTCTGAATGACATAAACCAGCATTTCACAGTGGGTTTCTGCTGCCCTGCCAAGTCTTTCACTTGGGAAGCAAGGCATAGCTTCTCCTTCCCCACCCCCGCGGGGATGTGGGCTGGGAAGATCTTACTCCTATCTGTGTTGTTCTGGCTCTAAGAGCAAGGAAGGTTATTTCTAGCCACAACACAGTGTAGTCTAGCTCTGAAAATCCTGCTTGTAGTATGAAATCCTGGCTCTGGGACAGAAATAGAACAGGGTTGATAAGGCAGAGCCAGAAACAAGGGCTGATTTCATCAGGGTTGCCAGGTGTCCTGCTTTTAACAAGGAAATACACTTTCTGTGCATGAGCCTTCCTGCTCTGTGCCGTGCTGGGATCCTGCTACTGGACTGTGTCCCGGCATAGCAGCTCTGCAGTGGGGTGCCAAGAGTGCTGGGGCATCAGGTGCAGAGGAACCTGCCTGGCGCCGTATGGACCCGTGCCCATCTTGGGCTTTTCTTTTTATCTTTATTCTTCCTTTCCTTCCTTTTCTTCCCTCCCCTGTTGCTGCAGGGTTAGGGTTAGGTTCCTTTTCTTCCCTCCCCTTCCCAGGCGTGCCTATGCCATATTCCTATGGCTTTCCCATGCGTGTCGTAGAGATGGGGCTGAGATCTCCATGCAGAGCCTCTTTGTCATCACCTTCATTGCGGTCCATCACAGGGGACTTTGTGCTGCCAAAGCTTGAAGTGGATGCAGGAGTTAAGTCTTTTCTGGCCTTCTCCTAAGAGCACCTGAGCACTGTGCAGCATCTTCCTGCCGGGATTTGTGTCTGGGCTTTGCAGGATCATTTTTATAATCCTTTTCCGTAGTGGTTGCTGCTTCCCAGGCTTCCAGCTCCTTGCGTAGGATTGGAAACAGATTCTCCAGGACTGATCTTGATGCGTTTCAGGTTCTGTTGTGCTCTGAAGGGGATGAGACTTCAGGATCTGGGCTGTGGAGAAGTAATCAGGTGGTGGCTGATGTCCAAGTGAGGACATTCAGAGAAAAGACTTGTTCCAAGTGGATGTTCTGTTGCCCCACTCACATAGGGTAATTGTATGGGTAGGAAAAGGGATGTGTAAGATCCCCCGCACGTGGTTCCTGCTGTGGGGCTGAGTGAGCCCTCGTGCGGTGGCCTTGGCAGCGCTGGGGTGTTCAGGGTGCTGCAGACACCACCCTGCCTCACTCCATCTGAGTCAGTCCGGTGGCTGGGCTCCAGCCCACAGCCTGGTTTGCACTGCACATTCCCTTCTCGCTTATGAAAAGGCTGCAAAGCACCCATGTGAAATGTGTGCTCTTCCTGCCCAGCTCTTCGCAGCCTGCCCGGGGTGGCTGGCGAGCCAGCCGGGCTACCAGTTCTGAGGGGCTATAGAGCTTTCTATTCCTGCGTTTGGCTTGTGCATCTTCTGAGCTGAAAGTTGAAAAACTCGTTCATGGTTGTTTTGAGGATTTCTGAATATGAATCACAAGGAAATTGCATAACTGTAGCACTTCCTCCCATTGCTCAGGGCTTTCCAAAGCCCGCGCTGCTCCAGGGAGACCGAGGAAATCTGGCAGGACCGGCCCCTTCTGACAGCAGTTTCAGTCCAAATGGAAAGTCTGGGTTGAAGGGTAGGTCCCAGCACTGGTGAAAGGAATGGAAGGTGGAATCTTCCATGCCTGGGCACGATTGAAATGGTGGGTTCCTCCTCCTCAAACGGAGATTCCTCTGTCAGTGGCGGCTGCTGCCTAAGGCTTTCCAGAAGTCACTGCCACCGCCGAGCATCCAGACAGCTCCTTCCTCTAGATTTTAGCCATTTGGACAGACTTTCCCGCCCATGCTGGAACCTGAAAGATTTTGGGAGCTGATTTTTGTGCTGGGCGCTGTGCAGCCTCCAGGGGATACAGCTGAGGTTGGATCCTTCTGAGTTCTAAATAAAAACCTGCTTTCTGTATGAAATGCAGCATGCTTAGCTACAGAATGTGTGCACAAATGCAGTTGCGTGTGAGAGCACAGTTAATACACTGTGGAGGTTAATAGACACCATGGGCAGGAGTGTGAACCATCAAAATAGGAAACCAAATTACTCAACATCATCTTTTCTCAGTTCCCCTTCCAAACCCCAGCCACTTCCTTTTCCTTTTCTTCTCCCACAATCCAGTTCCATCCCAAACCACCCACATACCTGATCGCTCTTTGCATGTTCGTGTGTATTATTTATGTGGGAGCAGGTTGGAAAACTGATGGCTTGAGTTCTTCTTGGTCTCTCTGTGCACAAGCAGAGGGTGGCATTAGGCTGAGTGGTGGCTGTGGAATTGTTCAGTAATCAGTTGTAAATGCCTTGATTTTGCCTCCAAATCACAGTGATTCTGCAGAATTTAAGCAGCATTTGCTTCTACTGAAAAAAGATAGGATCTGATTTTATTCCAGATGATTGACCATCTACAGCGTGAATTTAGAAGACTAAATTCAAGGCATGAAGGGCTGCAAACGTACTAGGTTAATACATATTCTTTTCTGTACACAACACTTCTGAAACTTCCTAGTAAAGATATTTTGGCTCTGAAGATATGAACAACTGGGAATAGTGAGAGTGCGATGTTGAGGCGAGCGCAGTGCTGCAGGGCAGGGATTTGGCTCTCAGTTGGTCACTGGCCCCGGTTGTGTGAGTTCGATCACCGTGCCTGCTCCCACCCGTGATATGTGGGACACAGGCTCTTCTCCTCGCAGCAAAGCTGTCTGCTTTCGGATTTCCTCCCCTCTGTCAGTGACTAATACTGAGAAGTGAAAGAAGCTTTTTAGTTCATGAGAAGCTTTCCGGGTTTAGGTTTGTTTTCTCCAGAGCGTGTTAACAGCAGGAAAATGGTGTGTGTGATCTGTAAAAACACGTGGTTTATGGTATCTTATCATCTGGCTCTGTGCTGGGTGATGTGGGTCTGCAGAGCTGCCTGCCTGTCCCCTCCTGTTCTCAAACCTCTCGTGTGTTAAATGTGATCGCCCTGCGAGGTGCAGCCACTCTGTCCCTTTGCACTCGTGCTGGCACTATTGTCAGAGCCCTGTGCCACCCCGTGCTCTCCCCAGCAGTGCTGAGGTTCTGCATACATTGAGGTTTGCTGTTCTGGACTGGGTTGTGGAGCTTGCTCACCAGTCGTAGGTGGCTTGGAGAGCATGTAGTGCATGGGGAGCGTAGGGCCTCCACTGCTCCATCCCTTAGCAGAAGTGATTTGGTTTATAGTTATCTGTAGTGCTGTAAGGATGAACTGACAGCACAGTGGTGTGATGGAGCTACAGGGAGGATGGTGCAGGGGAAACATGCTCCTGTCTGCGCAGTTTGTAACTTCACTTTTGTCAGTAATCGATGGAGGCTTGGGTGTAATGAATAGTAAGAACCTCTTTGAAATGCAGCACCCTTTCACAGGGAGGAGGGTTGCTCCATCAACTGGCTGACTTGCATGTGAGGCTTAATGTTGAAGTGCATCTTTGTGCATTAAGCCCTGCAGCAGACCTACCTTTAAGGAAGGTTGGATGGGGCTTGGAGCAAGCTGCTCTAGTGCAAGGTGTCCCTGCCTGGGGCAGGGGGTTGGAACTGGATGAGGTTTAAGGTCCCTCCAACCCAAACCAGTCTGGGATTCCGTGACTTGGAAAATTTCTCTTATCCTAAAAAAATCTGGCTCTAAAAAAGGCTTGAGGCAGTGCAGGAAGATGGTTTCTCTTTAAAAGTAATGTTTTCGTTGGAGAAGGTAATGATATTGCAGAATTAGGGCTTGGTTAAAACCCTGATGTTGTAGAGTGGTGTTAATGGATTACCACACTGACAATGGATAAAAGGTTTGTCCTGAACAAGATGGATGGAGGATGACATTATCTCCTTGTTTTATGGTAGCATAGCTGACCTCTGCATGAAATTTCCTCTTCAGCGTGTGCACGCTTTGCAATTAATGGCATGAGCATCTCTTGTTTCCTGGTCTGTCCTTTTCTCTTTAATTAAAGATCCGTCTCCGATGATTAACAGCCTCTCTGTAGTCTCATGTAACCAAACTGGAAGAGGGAATATGCGGGCAGACACATTCTTCCCCGCAGCTGATGCACTGTGCGCCATAACTTGAGCTGCAAGACCGGTCCTGAGCAGCGGAGGAGACCACTGGGAGAAGGATGGAAAAGCAAAGCTGTAGGAACACAGTCATCCTCTTACTGTGTGTAGTGTTAACCCTGTGTCTGGGTGGGCAGCGCAGGGCTTGGAGTGTGGCATCGCAGGGGAAGGCGGTGCCGCTGCAATAGGCTGTGCCTTGGAATAGGGGTTACCTCAAGCTGTGTCCCGTGCCCCCTCAACGAGTCCTCAACAGGGGAACTGAAGTCGGAGAGAGAAGCTTCTTTGGGGAAGGCTGACGTTGTGGCCGGGGCAGCAGGGCTGGGGAGCAGCACGCTCTTGGTTTCCTTCCCTCTTTTCACTTATTTTCTTAATATAAACATGAGTTTTTCCTGGAGGGAAGCTCACGTGCTGACTACAGCTGGGTTTGCTGCTGAATCATCCCCTGCGTTCCAGATGTGGGATGATAGATTTTCTCTTGCAAACAAAAGCCTCTGCTTCTGTCTTGCATGGTGTAGTTGGGTGCCCTGGCTGGGGGAGGGGGAGCGTGCTCCTTGGGGAATGTTCCAGGAAGATGGGAGTTAGTGTTGAGGGCTCAGACTCTGCCCAAGCCCCAGTTTTGAGCTATGCCATTAGGTTTGTGCTTCCCTGACCGTGTCCTGTGTTGCGGAGGTGATGCAAGCATCCTGCTGCCCTGGCTGGCATCGAGGGACGGGTCCCCTCCCTCTGTTAAAGATAAACCTGCGGGAAACAAAGGATCAGGTTTATTTCATTCTGCCATGCAGCCGTGTGTGGGGTGAGAGCTGCTCTCTGCCCCACGGTGTGTCCATGGGGTGGCCGCAGGCTGTCACCGCAGGAGAGCACGAGAATAGCCCATGTTTGGATGCCCTCCAAGGCAGGCATCAGTTTAAGTGGCAGTTGGTGATGTGGGGTGGTTGGTGTGGGTGATGCGGGCACCGGGCTGGTGCTGGGGCACCCGGTGGCGAGGTCTGTGCTCACCACTCTTTTGGGGACATCACACTGCCGCCTTGCAGCCTTGTGCTGCAGCTCTGGGTGGGCAGCTCAGCAGCGGGGACCCGACCCTTGTACCCGAGGGCAGCTTCCACATCGCTGTCCTCAGTGTTAATGTGGGTCACTGGGAGCCAGCAGCGGAAGCTTGGGAACCGCCTGCCTGCGGCTCGGAGCCTCCCCTGCTCCCCACGGATGTGTGGCTGTTGCTGCCTCGTGTGTTGCTATCAACATCGCCCGTGGAAACTTTCCCTCCCCGCCTGCTATTTCTGGAGGGAGCATGTGATGGGCTCCGCTCCCTGTGGAAGGGGCTCCCAGCTTTGTTCTCGGCAGAGGAAGGGTGTGCACGGCGATGCTGTGGGTACCACCCTGCACAGGTCCTGTTCTAATGATGCTGCCATGCTTGGCTCCTGCTTGTGGCATTCACAGAGCACTCTGTGTGTGCGGGTGTGTGTCTGCCCTGGGCTGAGGAAGGGTTATTTTTAAACACTTTGAGCTGGAGAAATACAACCTGTTGGAGCTGAGCTGCTTACAGCCGCAGTTCTCCTTATGCTATGCTTTTAAATCATCCTCAAGCTGTGATTAAAACCTTCTGCCTTTGTTTTTCTTCATTCTATTATATCCACTACTTTAATATAAAGTAGCTAAAGTATTGCAATGGCAGGGACCGGAGAAAGAGGGCCACAAGGAAGCTGGAGGGGGGCTCTGGACAAGGGCTGTAGGGACAGGACAGGGGAATGGCTTTAACTGCCAGAGGGGAGACTGAGATGAGCTCTTGGGCAGAAGCTCTTCC
>JANRGW010003764.1:0-29571 GCA_024733675.1 Psilopsiagon aymara
CCCCCCATCCCCACCTGGTTATTCTGTAATGGTTACATGCGTTTCGAGACTTCCCCAGGCATGTTTTGAAGACACATCCTGTGTTTATTTATTTTAATGTAATTTTGTGGATAGCAACAAATCCTCCTTATTCTGAGCTCTTTGACTCTGTGCTGGTTCACAGAGGATACTTGAATTTCTTCCCAATTTTTTTTTTTTTTTTTGACACACTCTCTAGAGTCTCTTCCACTGTTTCTTCAGGAAAAGCTTGCTACAAACAGCTTCCAAAGCCATTTCCACTACTCTAAAGTCATTTAATGGGGATGGTATGAAAGAGTTAACTTCTTTTAGCTCAAATACGCTTTTACAGAATAGACAGCTGTTTGGCCAGAGTTGTTCCTTATTTCTTCTAGGAAAGTATGAAAAGATATGTGGCATAGTCTACATTATAAAAAACAAACCAGAACTGCTGACTTAATTCACAGTAAGCCGTAAAAAGTTCAGAGTTGCAGAACTGAACCTCACTATTTCAACAAATCTGTTCATATTGGCTGCTATAATACAAGGCTTAAACAGTGCCACCGCCCTGTTCATTCCCACTGAATCTACTGAGGCATAGCTTCTAAACTGCTGACAGATTTACAGTCGGGGAAAGAGTGGATCAGACACAATTGCCGGTTCATGCTTCCACACCACTTTTTTCTCGGGCATTCCCTCTGTATAGTATAGCTGATACTTCAGCATCCAGGTGACATATCCAAACAGGAAAAGCACTAATTCCAGAACGGAAGAATTTTTCTGTATGCCAGCTTGACTGCACTTTCAGTCTGCAAATGTGCTAGCTGCAGTTTAAGGATTACCACAAGTCACAGTCTGCTAAGAAAACACTGCTGTATGCTGCCTCTTCACACTTTCTCTGATGGCTGCTGTGGGCCATTACTACCCACCAGTAGATACACAAGTATGATTATGTGGGGTGGGCATCACAGAGAAGATAACTGAATTTCCCACTTTCCTCCTCAGAAAAGTAGCTAGTTACCCTTTTCACCTGATGAGAGCAACAATAATTTCTATAAGTACAATGTTATACAGGAGGTTAGCATTGGTCAGGGTATCTTTTCATTTAATAGGACTCAGTGCTGGGAAGGGGAATACAATATGTGGGTACACAACAGACTGTAAGTAAAAGCTGACTATTATCTTTGTGTAAATGCATAGATAAATTTTGCCACCTTTAGTTTTCATACAGATTTGTTGAAGGATTTTATATAGACTGCAAATATTTGGTAACATACTAATAAATATCCTAATACAACTAAATAATAATATACTAATAAAATGCTAATGCTTCTCTACATGGTATATACAGAACTTTATACTGATTTTCCATCCAACAAAAAATAATGAAAAAAACCCTACAAAACCCCAAATTTGTCTAGATCTTGCTTTCTTACTCTCTCTTTTTTTACTGTCCACTTACTCCCTTTTTTTACTGTCCATTTGCTGCAAATAAATGAGTATCAAGATGAAACAGAAACATGATAATTATTCAAAAGAAATACAGCTGCTTGAACTAGTAACATCCTACCTTCAGCGTAGCATGACCTGGTTATTTTACAGACATCAACAATACTGACCACAAACTTTTCAATCCTTAAAAAAAATCTGCATGTAAATCATGCTCTTGGACTGAATCACCTGGGAAAGAAACAGTGGAACTTTTGCATTTTTACTGCAAGAAAAAATAAGAAAAATCCCTGTTGGCAGCAGATGGAATCTTTGAATTAATAATTCCTCTGGTGCCACAGTGGTCCAGACCTGTAAGAATATTTAGGGACTGTGAGAGAAGTACTCCTCAAAACCAAAATAACTATTGCCTGAAGTTATACACAGAAAGATGTACCAGAGTTCTCAAAAACACTTTCAGATAACTGAGCATCCCCCTACACGACTTTCTCAGGGAGTCTGAGGGCTGCAAAAGTGAAGGAGTAGGTAGAGATGTAGTACAATTCATCCTTCCCCAGAGAGCAGCTGGGAAAAAACATCACAGACCATCTCTGGCCTTCAAACACTCATGTTTTGGCTGGGAAGGACTGATAGGTGAAGCAAGCACGATCTTTCCCAACTGCTTCTTCAGATAGGGCTGGAGGGAAGAGAAGTGAAGTGCTGGGTCACTGTGTGGTGCTTGCTGGTTTGCACGAATCACAGGAAAAAGTACAAAAGTTAACATGGACATGGAAGCTACAGCTACACCTGCACCAGGGCAATTTTTCTGCTACAGGATTATGGAGCTATCAGTTGTCATAGAGTTTCTAGTCACCAGTGCTACTCTCCAAAGGCATGTCTGTGGACAGCAGCTCTGCACTGCAAAGGACAAGGAGTGATACTTAAACTTTCAGCCTGAGTACAAGCATACAGGCAGTTTAGGCTTACCCCTAGGCTTACCCTGTTCTTAACACAGTGAAGACAGAGGTGAAATGTCCCACTTCGTGCTAAGTGGCTACTGCTGAGAAACTGTTTTCCCTAATGCAGTAAATGGTTTTGCTTACTAAATATGCAGAGGAGGCAGCTGGGGCTTACAGACAGGAGGATAAGGTGTGTGTACCTACAGATGCTGGCCTTTGAAGGTCTGCTGCAAGTAGCTATGCTCAGCAAGCCACACTCTTGGCTGAAAATCGAACAACAGATCAAAGAAAGCTATTCTAGCTTTCCCAATTTCTAGTGGAATAGAACTATAGAATTGTAAAATCAGCTAGGTTGGAAAAGATCTTTAAGGTCATCATGGCAGTCCATTACCCAAGACTCCCAAGACCACCACTAAACCACAAAACAGTCAAATACTTAGATTTTGTAAACAGATTACTTGACTTTGGAAAATCTCAGATGTCACAACTTACATCTGGCTCTCTCTAGGTAAATTCTTTGTGGAGCTGTTGGTAAATGCCTCAAGAAACTCCTGCATCCACCTAAGATACAGTAGGCTGACTTCAATTTGTATATATTTTGCAGCTCCTTTGCTGTTTAATCACCAATGTCAACAGCAGGAGGTTGGCTAATACAGTTAATAAAGAAACTTTGAATTGTTTTCAAGCCTAGACTTCTTTAAAATTAAAGCAAATTCAGTGTTCCTGTAGGAAGTTGAAGGTTCGTGGATGTCAGCCAGCCAGCCAACAGTGAAATGTTTTTGCAAACCTAAGCAGAGACTGGAGATTCAGAGCTTAGTCTGACCACGTGCTCAGTGATACTATCTCTTTTCAGAACAGAACCAGCATCTGTTAAAATGAAATTCTGACTTTTGCAGAACAAGAGGTAATGGATTTAAACTAGAGAAGGGTAGATTCAAATTCCGTTCCTAATATCTTAGGGAAGAAGCTTAATACTGTGCGGGTGGTGAGGCACTGGAACAGATTGCCCTGAGGAGCTGTGGCTGCCCCGTCTCTGGCAGTGTTCAAGGCCAGGCTGAATGAAGCTTGGAGCAACCTGATCTACTGGATGGTGTTCCTGCCTGTGTCAGGGGGGTTGGAACTGAATGAGCTTTAAGGTCACTTCCAACCCAAACCATTCTATGATTCTATTCTGATCATCTCACAGGAACCGCATTTCAGTCCATCACTGAAAAATTTCAACTCAGCCCTTAACATGCCTTAGGTAAGGAGCCAGCAGCTGAGGCAGTGATCAAAGACATTGACTGAAAAATTGTGAATAAGCAATTAACTTCAGCTTATCCTATCAATTTGATAAAGGCAGAGGGTGACCATACTCTTTCGCTTTATTGCAGTCATGTGTAAAGCAATAGAGCACAAGAGTATGGTCACCCTATGGTCATCATAAAGCAATGATCAAGTTGAAAAATTCTCATGAGACTCATATATCTAATATATGTACAGAAATAGAATGCTAGAGACTTCTGAAATGTGCTGTTGGTGCTTATGTTTGAATATTGGCACACAGACTGTTGGGATATGGTTTGGGTAGGTGGACAATAAGGTGAGTTAGCAGCTGGCTGTACTGCTTTGTCACAAAGGGTTAGGTCTGTTATGAGCACTACAGACTTGTGGCCAGTTATTAGCCAAGTTCCTCAAGGGTTACCACTGTTTAGTATTTTTCTTAAATAACTGGATTGTGGCATAGATTACAGTCTCAGCAATGTTCACAGGGTGTTAGGAGGAACACTTTGGATACTTGAGGAGAGGGTAGCTATTCAGAGCGACCTTGACAGATAGAGAGAGGCTTTCAAAAACCTCAGGAATTTCATTAAAGTGAAATGCAAAGTCCTGCCTGAAGGTGCAATAGCACACACTGGTACAGGCTGGAGACTGACTGAACAGAAACGTTTCTTGGAGCCGAACCTGGGAGCTGTGGTGGACAAGGAGCTAAACATGAGTCTGTGATGTGCCCTTGCAGCAAAGAAGGCCAACTGCATGCTAAGATGTATAAGCAATAGTACAGTCAATATGCTGAGGAAGTAATTATCCTCATTCAGGCTGCACCTGCACTACTGAGGAGCCCAAAACTGAAGACAGATGTTGACATCTTAGAGCAAGACCAGCAAACACCTAGTAAGATGATTAGGACATAGAACACATGACATAGGCTGAGGGAGATGTTTGTCCAGCCTTGACAAAGCTCTGTCTAGGTTTTCATACTGGCTACAGCTCCCTAATGTAAAGGTGCAGAGAGGATGGAGTTCAGCTCTTCTCAGGACAGAGCAAGAAGCAAATGACGTAAGTTAATATAATTCTGTATTTATATGCCAAGTAAGGTACTAGTGCTTTTGGTCTAAATGGAGCCAGGTTTTCTATTTGTATTTCTTAAATATTAGGAATAAAGTCTGTATTATAAAGGTGCCACTCAGCAAGAGTAAAGAAACCAGAACCTGATCTTTGATTGAAGAATGCTATTTACTGTAATTACAGTTAGCTTTTTTTTTTTTTTATGAAGCACAAAATCAAGGAAGAGAAGTTTTGTGCAAGCTCGTGATAACATTCACATTAAAAGGTCAACTCAGACCAGTTGGATTTATGAAGTTATCACAGTTCAATTAAGCTCTGGTCAAATATAGGTATTACTGAACTAAATTAAAGGGTAGATGCAAAAATACTTTTTTTTTTTTTTTTCTCCTAAAAATGATGCATTCCACCTGCAAGAAAGAGGCCTTGTCAAGTAGTAGTGGGCTCAAGCATAGCGATCATGGCTGAATCACAGGGATACTATTACCTTGGGAGGCAAAGCAGAAAAGCCCACTTTTAAAGCCACATAATGTATACATACAGAACAATAAAGGGATTGTGCTTCAATGCATCTCTGTTCAAGTGTAACCTCCAAGACCAAGGAAACACTGCTGAACTCTCTTACTAGGGGCTCCCATGAACTCTTCCATCAAGTAATAGTCTTTATCATTGACAGGAGAAAATAGGAAGCCCATCTACAAATGTTCGGCCCTCCTGATAAATCATGCAGATGTCTGGGATCCACCTGGCACAAAATGAAATGACATTTTGATCCTTTGGGTTTGCTCTAGCATCCTGTGTATGTGATCCAGTAGAACAACATTTCTCTCCCTCACATCTAATACATGCCTCAACGGGCTTTCTCCTGAAAATAACAGACCTTTCTATGCAGCAGTGTGTGCACAGACAGGGTTGTTGTACTTTTTTATTGTATAAATATCTTCCTTAAATGCTGCTATGTGCATAGGGTGTACTTCATTTTTGCTACAGAATGAATATTTCGCATCCAGTTCCTTCCCCTTTCCATTTATGCACAAGCAGCAAACAAGACACCAGCCATGTGATTTGTATTCCTGACCAAAAAGACAGTTTTTGTTTTGCTGCTGCTGACTTCTTCAGTTGCGATGCTCGGAGAACTCCTGCATGGTGTTCCATAAAAGATAAAGCATGTGTCATCATCCCTGCCACACACACACACACACACCCCACACACACACAAACACACACACATTCTGCCTCCCTGTGCCTGCAGAAAGTCTTTGCAATATTACCGCAGGAGCACCTCTTCCCTCTGTCCACCACCAGCTTCAGAATCCCTGCCGTGGGGTGGCACAAGATTCATCTTTGCATGTATCTTCATTTTTAACATATACATGATTGTCATGCATCAAATCAAAGATGATTTCATTCATGAATAGGTTTGCATGGGAAATTTAAATTCTATTGCAGCATTGCTTATGTCTACATTCATAAAACCTCTATAAGTTTGGAATTCAACAGCACCTGCTGTGGAATGAGGCTGTGGAGTGAACCAAGGACCCCCAAGAGCCTTCACTGACTTCATCTACAACTGGGATTAGAGAAAGTTCTCTTTCCCAAAGTGTTAGAACTCCTCAGTACATGCCATATACTGCATGCAGTGCTCTTTACTCGGTAAAGGAATGGCAAGGCTCTCTAAAAACACAACCTTTTTATTAGATCAGTAAGAACTGTAAGGCATAGCTGGATTGCAGCTAAATTGTAAAACATTCCTGATTACAGCAGAAGTATAAAATTTGCTACTTTTAAGACACTTATGCTGCTGGTCTTTCAAAGAAAATGCAGCTTTTGATACCCTCCACCAGGGAAAAGTCAGCTTCTCCATTCTGGTTTATTCAAAACCAGTAATTTCTAAGTTCTGAGTTCATTTGGAACAACATTTGAAAATATCAGTTTAATAGCCAGGAGACCTGAAACATGGTGAAGCAGGCCAGATGGTTACATTTGAACTTAATTCCTCTGAAAATCAGGTGGGAAAAGACTATTATTAATCCAAACTCATCAGTCTGGCTATTTTAAGACATGCTTGTCTCCTTGTTACTATAACAGCATTTTGGTTTGCAAGGAATGCCTGCTTCATCTATTCCAGGCATAAATTGGAAGTCTTATTTACCAGTTGTCTATGTTCAGGAGGGAAACTTCCTTGCACCATATTACTACCTACCAGAAATGAAAATACACATACTCGGAAGATAGACATATTCACTACCTATGTTTAATCCTCTGCTGGAGTTACTCATGCATCAGGGTAATTTCTGCTTCTAATATGAATGAGGAGAACCATCTTTAATTCAGGGAAACTACTCCCGAAGATCATAGATATTTGGGACACTTTTTCTAGGAAGGTAGGATAGATGGCTTTTGAACTACTTCCAACTTTGTAAAATGGAAAATATATCCTAGATAACATCTAGTCTGTGCAGAACTTGCAAGTATCTATGAACACATAAAAGGACTGAACATCAAGAACTGAGATGAGAAAAACAATCTTTATTCCTATAACCTTTCTGAGGTTGGGGTAATTGGAAATTCAAATTTGGGAAAAGAATTGTAGCTAGCTGATGTTACTCAAATGCAGTGGTATGACTTAAATGACTGGATATTAAACTCATTGATTATAGACTATTTAAGAAAGACAGCAGGGATAGTATATGGTTTAGAGTGACAACTGATTCAGAAATACAGGACCTTGAATGTATACTAAATTGTGTATTAAATTATAAATCACAAAATGGGACAATGCTAAGACAGTATAATAGGCTATTGAAAAAGCTAAGAAAACAGAAAAAGCAGTATCTCTGCTTGTTAAAACTTCCAGGAAATATGTATCCATCTCCAGATTGTCAATTTAGGAGGTCTGTGTGCTGTGTGAGTAGAAGTAGATCAGTTAGATGTAGTTATATGGGTCCTTTCCGTATGTGGGTATAGAATGCATTTTTGTTAATATACATATTAATATATATTTTAATATACATGCTGTGTGCTTTAAAGAAGCCAGTGTCTCAAAGCTGAAGACAAAAATTGAATAAATAGAGAATTTAAGTACAGAGAACTGTGAGGAATTGCTTCTGCTGCTGCATGGTCTTTCCAGTGTCACAGCAACCACGTTCTTCAATTAGTTAATCATGCTTCACCAAAATGTCTGCTACAACTACTACATATGTTACAGGCTTCAAAAAAATACAGTGCTTTCTGCCAATCTGATATGGGTAGAAATTCTTTCTTAACTCATCATCTGGAGATTCAACTTTGAGTACTTGAGAAGATATTAAGCATCTGTAAGGCCTATAATACTAATGGCACCTTGCCAAATAACCCTCCTCAGCTGTAGTCAGGAAGAAGTAGAAGCATTTATAGGAAGGCACTCTTTGCCCTTTTCTGCAGCTCCCAGAAAATGAAGAAAGAATCAACTGTCTCCTGCAGCAGAAGGTGATCTGTAGAATTCCTGTAGAAATACTGGGAATGATACAGTTTGTTGTCACACCAAGAACAAACCTGATCAGGAATCCTTCAAACCAGGGAAAAATGTGAAAAGTATTTGGAAACTAGTAAAGAAGGCTTTCCTAGGTGCTTCAAACTGACAATCATTATTGAAGGCAGCTGTAATTATGAAAATAAACATGAAGTGAAATGGAGATACTTGTAATAGCTGACTATGTGTGTGGTTATGAAGAACACTGAGCCACCAGAAAAAAAAGTCTTGGATCAAAACACAGAAAAAGGAAAGAGGAAGTCAAAGAAATCACTAAAAATCTATGGAAATGAAAATAAAATTGAAAGGATGGAATTACTTGTACTTGCTGTGCAAAAAATGTTAGTCAATAGTTATAAAACTGCTGAGCACATTAGTTGGTGATGGCCAACAACAGAATAATTGATATATCAATGTTTTTGTACTTAGCTTGGAATTAAGCTGAATTTGGAATTAGTTTATCTTCCAGCAAAAAATAATGAAGAGGATCTTAAATACTCTGTAAAATGTATTTTTGTAAACTTGCAAAATAGTAAGCTAACATCAACCGCAGACAAGATCGTGGAAAGACTGTTACATCAGAACAATATCACAATATTATATCACAATGAATGAAAAAATGTTAGCTCATGGAAACTCTGGGTAGCTGATATATCAGAAATATATCTGTCAAGGGAAAATGCGTGTTTCTAATGGGATCAGTTCAAATCGAAATTTGATGAAAACATGTGAATTACTAGCAATATCTGCATTTATTAATATAATTCACTGGAGAGGTAAACGAGATGTAAACTGCTTCTTAAGATATATTTGATTCAGTAGCATTATTTTAACACAGCTTGTGGTGGTGCCGTGTACCTAGAAACACAGCCGGGAAGTCACACTGTTAGAGTAGAAGGTTGTATCATGGAAAACAGAAACACTAAAAAGCGCATTAAAACATGTGCTGCTCATGCAAAAAGTTAAATGCAATTCTCAGAAGCATTAGCACGAATCCTGAAGGTGGGAGTGGGGAAGTAATTTCCAACACACACTGCAGGGCCTCTCACTGGAACAGTCTTCCTGGATCTGGTATCAACATTTTGGATGCTGACACCTTTGAAATTTTTTCTACAGACCCGCAATAGTTATTCAGGGAATCATGGTGAAAGACTGAGGAAGCTTAATTTATTTTGCTTGCTTAAAACATATAGTAAAACTGGGGATGGGGGGGACGGGGGGACGGGCAGAGAACTTTGCATTAAGATCAGAGGCTTGAGTCTGAGAACATGGTATGTCGTGAAAGAGGCAATCTGTCCAGGCTTACAGTGCATGAAAAATTACACAGACTGCCCACATGTGAAAACAGGATTTTTAAACTATTTATTGCTTTTTAAATTTCTGTTGGAAAATCAAAATAATCTGTGGATTTTTAGCTGGAACAATTTAAAAGACAAAATCTTCATAGTCCATGTAAATTTCAAAGGAAAATCTTTCTGACAGTGCCTCTGTAGTTTACAAAAAAAAGTATATACTCTGATAAAAAGAATTGGTTTTGCCCCATATTCTGGGTTTCAAAACATGATAAATTTCACCAGCCCTCTATCTTTTGAAATTTCTTGTCACACATCTTAAGGAATGGAAGAGAATTTTAGGGAACAGTTGGAATATAACAAATTTTGTATCCTGTTAGCATAATGTACTTCTGTTTAGAACTTTCCCTCCTAAAAACAAAGCCTTGTATTAACTGAGTTAAAGCAGTGCTTATCTTCTGATTATTTAAGACAGAAACTGTGAGGGATGTTGAGTTAGATCCCTTTCTCAGATACAGTGTCATAAATTCAGGATTACTTACTTCAGTTACAAATCAAGGTAACTGAGAGCAGTATTCTGTTTATCATGTTTTTGTTTCTGAGAACTTCACATACCTCGTGAGCCATGAAAGCCTGCTTAAGATGTTTTCTTAGAACGTTTAACTGCAAAAACATGAAAATGTGAGCCTATGAAGACATTAGTTGGGTCCTTGTGAGGGATTGCAGAAAAAAAGAACACAAATTCTTCCTGAAAATTATTTCCTGTTGGAATTCACAGCCTGAGACTATGGAATATACTCTGTGATGACTTGAAACTGTGACTTATTTCTGCTTTGGTGAAAAATGCAAAAATTGCTTCTTAACTATTTTCCTTTTTATATTATAGTGAAATTTCTTGTTTAACATCTGCATTATCATATTTACCACTGCTTATTTTCTGTCCTGTGTGAAAAAAATACATATGTGATCCTCTCTTACTTTTTTTAAAGCATGTGGTTTTAGATTAGTAATGAAATGTAACATGCATTTTTTAAAAAATTATGAATATTCTTGTTAGTAATCTTTTATAGTGAGATAACAGGAAATACCATAAAAGAATCCAGGAAAAGTTATCTGCTGAGAGTGCAATCAGGTGTTTCCCATGGGGAAGGAAAAAGCCTGGTTGTTTAAGGTCGCAGTTCAAGGGACAGAACAGTTGATCTCTGTATCCTATCAAAGGTGGGAGCTTGAATTGAGCTAGTAAGATATTCTAAAATTATATCACAGTGACAAGGTGTGATTGATAGTTGGGCCACAAAGCTAAGTAAAAACCTAATATTCTCTGTGTTAGATTATTTCTGGGGATAATGGCAGCACAAATTATTGGTAGTATAGTATGCTTTATATGATTTTTTTTAAATGAGAATTGATATTTCCACTGAAAATATGCTGACTGATCATGTTCAGCCAGATCTGTAGCTGGTGGGCAGAAGTACTTTTCTATGAAGGCCACTGGCATAGATTTTCATGGATCATGAAACTATGAGCACAGTTTTTGGATCTCCACAAAGAAAGGGATTGTAGAGACTTCACTGCGTAGCCTCTTTTCTGGTATCACTGCATTGATTATTTCAAGGCACTGCTATCTCTGAAAGCTGAAGTTTGATTCATGATTATTCTCTTAACCTGTACTAGTTCCTCCTAATCCAGAGGCAAAACGGATGTATTTGATTCCAGTTCCTTCTTGGTCATTTAAAGTATTTGTGGAGGACTCTAAGAGCAAAGGAGGAAAATGAGAGTAACCAATGAAGTGGGATGATCCATGCAGGAATAGATTGAGCCCTGACAGCCTCTCTCAGCAGCAAAATACCTATTTCCACAGAATTAAATCTGCTAAGAGCAGTACCCTTTGCCATGGTCTTTCACCCTGTTTCCATTTCCTTTGAATGAGCGTAAGATATTAATGAAGAGATGAAAGGAAAAAAACATAACTGTAATGTTAACACCTGGAGTGAAGTATGTCAAAGGGTGAGTCTGTGATTTTAGCCAAAAAAAAATGTAGTGAAAAAGGTAGAGATCTTGCCTACACAACTAATGGGTCTGTTCTGATATCAGATATATTGGTTTGCTGGTTTCAATTTTGATTTTGGCATGAATCTTAAACCATTTTCCTTCATATCCTCCTGCCAGCTTTTCAGGTCTTCCTGTCTCTCTTCCACACCAAGTCTAGTGGTTAAAGCAGCACGTGGGTATAGGACAACAGATTCACATCTCCTCTGGCCAGCTTGCAGGAAGGTTTTGAATTCTTCCTTGTCAGGTGAGCATCCTAAATGTTAAATTGTACTGTATAAAGTGGAAGCCCTACCCCAGTCTCTCCTATTGAAGGGACAGCAAAATAAGAGACTGAACAGCACAGGATAAGTTCAGAAGAGGTATGAGAGAAGAAAATGGAAATGACAGTCTGATTGCCCAGTTTTCTTGGGAGATGGTGTTGTCACCAGCACATGTGTGTGTAACAATAGACACCGTGATGACACTGACACCCATGCGGAAATACTCGTGAGGAGCTGGTCCAGTAGGCGGAAATGGAAAGAGATATAAGCATAGGGGAAAAAACAGTGAATAAACTTCAGATCCTCCATCTTCATTCCTTCTTTTCAGCATCTGGATCTTGTCTTTAAGCTCAGTGGTACCTCTGCCTTTGCCTCTTACATTTGAGACTCAAATTGCAGTTGCTTATGTGCAAGAAAGAGAAAATCAGTAAGTGAAAATATTTTTAACAGTGAGCTGAGGGACATAGCACACCACCAATGAGGAAGGGTTTATCTAAAAATAAAATAATCGACCATCCTAGGATAACTTCCAGACTGTTTCATTTTATGAGGACTACTGACGCAATGCTGGCATCTCAAGGCATATTGTCAAATACTTGCAACTAAATAAACACTAGTAGCCTCTACCCTGACAGAATATGAATAGAAAAGCCTATGCTGCAACACTGATTTGATATATTGTTTTACTTTATTTTGTTTTTTGCAGGTGCTATTAGCAGCTTTGCCTATTCTGAGAGGAAAATTTCCAAAGGTCACTCTTTCCCTGCCAGCACAATGTTTATATTCATGCTACAGCTTGTTTGCATAAAATACTGAATACTAGGAGTGATTATGCATTGATGCATTTTTTTCTTAATGAAAGGGACACATTCACAGAGGATTAATACTCGCCTTTGATTCTTGTCCCAAAGTTATTTTTAATGTTATTTATGCAGAATATAGGAAATTCAGTTCTTACAGCAAGAATCTACTCAATAATAGCAATCTAATAAATAGGAATTTAGTATAAACCATTTGTATGGATTCTCTCTATACTCAGTGATTTATCCACATAAAAATGCATTTAAGGCAAATTTTCTTCTAACAGTTCTTGTGCCTCTACGTTGTTGACAGAGGGAAGAACTAGTCCTGATAGCTGTTCTAAATTACAAGATTGAGGTGAGATGAATCCCAGCTAGCTAATGCTTGAGTAACGGATACCAAGAGAGAACTTTATCAACATACAAATTATATTCATTAGCTCAGGATAAGACTGATTTTCTGTCTTTAAGATCAGTCTTTGTATAGTAAATTCCTACTGTGACATAAAATTAAATGAGAAAGAACATGTTTTGAGTTGCTACAGTAGATGCTCCCAAATTCGCCTGCCTTTTCATCAGACTGGAAAAGCACAATCACTTTTGTAGAAGTACAACCACCAAAATATAATACAGACTGAAGTTGCCTCTGCAGTGTTTTGGCACTTAGAAACAAACACAGTATTAGTTTCATTCAGTTTGCAGAACAGCAATATATTATCTTAGAAAATACATTGCTAGTTTGGATTCTTTAGCTTCATAAATTCCATGATTGCAATGGGCAATACTGACTGCCTAATTCCTTAGTGACAGTTCCCCACAGGGAGTGATACTACATGGGAAACTGGAGTGTTTGTGTAACAAGTTATGTCTACATGCACACAGGCAAATTAATTCGGCAGTGGTGTTCACGCTGTAAACTCCTCTTTTAACCATCTGAATGGCGAAGGAGTTGAAAAGGGCATTTGGATGTGGAAATACAAATATGTAGAATTAATTGGCACTTTCCGTGTCACAGTTTCCCAAAGCCACAGTGTATTTCCCATTCCACTGTCATACACTGTTCTTTTACAACCCAAAAGAAGTTGATAACATAAATACATGCTTTCCCAAATGCTTGGATTGTGTGTGATTTAACCTTTAACTCCCGCTTGTTGTTACAGGTTAGATGTCAAATATTTCTTGCAATCCTTTGGCATGGATTTGAATATGTTTTCATCACTATTCCCCTAAGTAATGTGAGCTGCAATTGGAGAAGCGTCACAGCAAGTTCTGCCTACCCCCATCCCTCTGGTCACTTCCTCCAAGCTCAAACAGGAAAGCGGGGACAATGCAGAGGGACCAGCAACAGGCTCACAGTAAATCTGCAATTACTTGAATTGTCACTTCCTGTTTTTGAAGCCTACAGAAGAATAAATACCCTTCCGGGCCATGCTTTGAAGCTGAGGGGCCCTCGCATGTGCACTCCCAGTGCTGCCAGAGCTGGACACAGCAGCAACACAGACCCACTGCTTGGCCAAACACCCTGATGCTTCGAGGGATAACAATCCGTCTTCCTCTAGGGGAAAATAAATGCTATTTGAATTGTGTAAGTGGGAATTTATCACCACTACTTTTGCCTTAGTAAGCTGGCATTTGAGGCGAGAGTAGTTTATACACATATTAGAGCCAATTTCCCTGACAACCTGCATGGAGTTCAATTTGTCAGAAGTCTTGATCCATGGCAGTCCGTGCTATGCTGTCCCTTACAAACACCTCGTAACTGTTTTCAGTAGATCCTGAAAAATATCCACACACACGATGCTCCCTCTAATGTTTGGGGTAATTTTTTTCTAGCTTTATGCAGTCTCCAGTCTGGTTTATTGCAAAGACAACCCAAAATGGGCAAGAGTATAGGCTGCAAGAGGGGCAGGAATGGGTTAAATCAACACTAGCTTAACAGAAAGCTACTAATAGAACTGTGGTGTTAGTATAGAGGATATTTAAACTCTCTAAGTAGTGCTGAAGCTGTTGAATAAGAATTTATAGTAAGTTTTGGTATCACATGAATGCTGTCCCAACCCCATGTGTTTGTAGACCAAGTTCTGTTCTTTTGGAGAATGCAGAAGAAAAATACTGCAAAATACTTCTTTACACCTCTATGAAATACAGCAAGGTGCAGTTCCATGCCTAGCTGATAGTGCCTTGCCAGCTTCAAATACACTGAATTCATGAAGTAGTACACGTGCGTGTTTAGTTGCAACCCATGAGCTGAGAATGTTAGATGAAGTGTACGGGGAAAGCCAGTGCTGCTGATTTTGAAAGGCTGATGGTGGAAAACATGTTGCCAAAGATAGCAGATACTGAGTAAGGTCAGGAGCTGTTCTGTAGAATAAGCATGTATCGCTTGCTGCCTAAACTGTTTTCAGAGAAAGAAGTACTTCAAGAAAATTGCTTAAAATTCTCCAGAAATATTTGAAGATGCTTTCTGAATGTTTGTCTTGGAAAACCCTATTGAACCCAGAAATTCACCAGAAGTTTTAAGCCATTGCTGTTCTCCTTGTTTATATTTACAACTTGTTCTTGTTGCTTTTATCTGAATAGTCATTGAATAAGAGAAACAAGCACAGGGATCATGAGAAAGATAATTTGTGGATTTTTTTTGTTTGTTTGGGGTTTTTGGTTTGTTTGTTTGTTTGTTTGTTTATTTCATTGGTTGCTTTCGGGGGGGGGGGGGGTTTAGAACATGGCTGTTTTTCTGGTATCAAAATGCCACAGGAAAGAGTGGCTGGAAAGCTGCCTAGCAGAAAAGTAGTTGGAGGTGTTGGTCGACAGTGGCTGAATATGAGCCAGCAGTGAGATCAGGCATCTGTGAAGGCTAACAGCATCCTGGCCTGTATCAGCAATAGTGTAGTAGCAGGGCCAGGGCAGTGATTATCCCCCTGTATTGGGCACTGGTGGGGCTGCACCTCGAATGCTGTGTTCAGTTCTGGGCCCCTCACTATAAGTGAGACATTGAGGTGCTGGAGCAGGTCCAGAGAAGGGCAGTGGAGCTGGTGAAGGGTCTGAATCACAACTGTAATGAGGAATAGCTGAGGGCACTGGGGGTGCTTAGTCTGGAAAAAAGGAGTCTAAAGGCAACCATATAGCTCTCTCCAGCTACCCAAAGGAAGCTTGTAGCAAGATGGGGGTAGGTCTCTTTTCCCAAGTGACAAGTGACGGAACAAGAGTAAATGACTTCAAGTTGAGCCAGAGTAGGTTTAGATTGGATATTAGGAAACATTTCTTCATGGAAAGGTTGCCAAGCATTGGAACAGGCTGTCCAAGCAAGTGAAGCAGTCACCATCTCTGGAGGTACTTAAAGGATGTGTAGATGTGGCACTTAGGGACATGGTTTAGTGGTGGACTTGGCAGTGTTAGATTAACATCTGGATTTGATGATCTTTTCCAAACTAAGTGATTTTATGATTTAAGATTCTATAAAACATGCTCCAAAGCCAGTTCAGTTTCTGTTCCAAGGGAACCCAAATAGGAACCTATGAGCTTCCTTCCCTAAGGGCAGACACTGGGGCACACCCCAACTCCTTCCAGTTCACCTAATTTCTTAGCAAACACCTGCCAAGGTGACTGCTGAGACCCCAGAGCTACTGTATTCACAGTAAAGTTCCCTGCGTGTCTGGAAGCAGCCCGGACAAGCTGCTCAGTGAGAAAAGGTGAGCTGGGAACTTAGGGCATAGTGAGACAGGCAGGACTATGGCCTCTCAATTGCAGTCCTATCCCACAGTAAGAAAACAAGATGAACAGGAAAGCAATCTGTGCCTTTAAGAATCAGAGGCCTTCAAACACAAACATCCTTCCATAATACTGTTTTCTTCGGTTGACCTGTTTTGCAGATAGATGACTAAGTCAAGGGAATGAGGCTTCCAGAGGGGATGGCCAGGTGGACTGACCCAGAACTCCAGGGACTTTTCTCCTTCACTGATATTTTCAGCATTTGGGGGTTTTATTCCATGCTTAAATGAAATGAAATTTCAAAGTACTAAATCCTACACAGCATAAATATCCTTACAAGACACTTTAAATTGTATAACCACTACAGAAATGCATCTGAGACTGCTTGGAAGTAGAGTTACATGTCATGGTTTGCATTCACAGGTTAATATTTTCTACCCTATGACCATGTTTCAGACCACTTTTGTTTTAGGTAGAGAGTTAATCCATTCTACCAGTATTCCTCTGATGCTATTAGGCTAAGGCTCTTCCTGTGGGACAGATGGTCATGCTTCAAACATATCCATGCTGAGAATTTAGGATGAATAAACCCCTACTTCTATGCCTGCGCAGCTTGTGACAGCTATAATAGTGACAGAAGAGTTGCCTCTATCAGAAAATACTCAATATTGTGTACTTCTGAAATTCAACCTAATCATTTAGGGATAAAAATGGAAGTCTTGGAGACTTCTAACGTTTGTGTTTTGTTTTTTTTTTTTTCCCCAAAAGTAGCATAATCTGTCATGGACCACTACTTCTGCCAAAAATATTACAGGGTTTTTTTTGAGGCCTGCATTTTTTCCTGCCAGTTCACCTGCTGGCCCTGGAAGCTCTGTGCTCTGAGACAAACTTATCACCAAGATCACATTAAAGTCAAGGATGCCATAAAGTTAAGGTTTCCATATTCTGCATTCAGCAGCAGGAGCCACAGTTCCGCTGAGGGCTCTCAGCATCCAAAGTTAGCTGCAAAACCCCCATGAAAAGGTTTGTAATATGGACCCAAGAATCTTGAGAACCTTAGCTGGTAACCTAGAAAACCATGAGATTTCCAAATTAAATTTGAACCCTCACCATGTTAGAAACTTCTGCTTCTAATTACAGGATCCTTCTGCTCTGGCTTACTCAGCCAGGACTGCATATCAGTGGGAGATCAGAGGGCCACCAATTGTTTCTGGTTCCTTTTGAAAAATATGAAATAAAATTAGAAAAAAAAAAATAAAAGATATTTTTCAATAATTATAAAACTCAGAAATTTATTTTCTGAAGAGAACATCATCATTTCCAAATCATTTTTTAAATTATTACTATAATTTCCCAGGACAAGAAATATTACTTGACCCTTTAATGGCTTATATTCTTTAGACTTCAGGGTTTTTTTGTTGCTGTTAACTGACAAAAGCAGATATACATTGATATTTAGGTAACCAGTATGGACCTGCTGAGATCCCATGAGTTCCACAATTTTAAGCTGGAATCACCCGTGTTGTTCCACAACAAGAGGTACATAAAACACTTGAAAACCAGAAACAACTAAAATAAATACTGCACAACTCATAGGAGGTTATCTTTTGGCTAACGACAAATGCCTCAGAGAAGGACATAGATTTTGAAGCACAGTTGGTCAGCTGAAACCACATGTGCATTAGGTGTAAGAGCAAGATGGAATATTTTCCCTCTAATTCTCACTACTTTTAACACATGTGTACAAATACCTGGGAATTTACGGAAATTGTCCTTACTTACTGTGATAATAAAGAGAGGGTAATCTCATCCACTGGGCCTAATAACTTGTCAGCTTCTGTTGCCACTGATGTGGAGCAAAAGAAAATGGCTATGAACTGGGGTGCTCTATAAGGTATGCACAAACAGGCACTGGCTGTTTCCTGCCTTGATGTTACTTGAGTGCTTGCACAGCTACAATGACTACATTTCTTTGTTTTTATAGGTACATTTCTTTGTTGATGCTTTGGTTGCAAAAATATGCATGACGGAAGAAGGGGGTCATATAAGGCTAACTTTGAAGTTGGAAATGTCCTATGCTGTAACAAGTATGTCTGTCAACATGTTGCAGTAATGAGTAGCATAAGCAGGTATCAGAACCATTTATACAGGTTTTAACAAAGCTCCATCTGCTTTGTGCTGCTCACATCTTTTTTTCTTTCCTGTAGATAAGAGAACAGACCCTTTTTTCTTCCTTTTATTTTTTTTTCCCTCTGGAAAGTCCATATTGTACCTTGACCAGATATGAAACTTCATAATTTCAAGTGGTCATCTTTGCTGTCATGTTTCCTTGGTTTTCTTAGCTGGCTGTCATGGCTTGATGCAGTCTCCTTGTAAGCAGGGACAAAACTGGTGCTCTGCATTGCACAGCAACTGCAATATTTTGATCGATATAAGAGCACCCACTACACTTGTAGGTACTAAAGACAGGGTCTAAATTCATATCTCTTATCTGACTTCTATACTGGACATACAGGAAGCTTTTGAAGAATCTGAAAATAGGAGCTAGAGTGTACCTGTCTGATACAAACTGTAACCTTTTGACCAAGAGTCTTTGAAAGACTTTTTATTTCTTATTGCGTTGTTCATTTCAAACTAACTAGGCTACACAACAGGTATTCATAACTGGGAGGAAATGCAGAGATTTTAATTTAGAGAAGCATTAATTTCTGTTAATTTGGTCAAACAAGAGTTCATAATTTCAGACATTCCCTTAAGACTATAGGATCACACTTCAAAATCAGAGGATTTAGAAGACTTGGTGATTCAAGAGGCTTACTGCTACTCTGTAGGAGTACAGTTAGTATCTGCAAGGTACACTAATTTTACTGAAGTATTGCCATGCTAAGAACCTCTAAGAGCAAATTCACTGTAAAAATAACTTTATTTTTCATATTAGTTCTAACTAATGCATTTAAGACTGTTCCTTTCTAATACACTTGTTCAAGAGCTGTCTAAATCATCAGGTATTTTACTGTTGTCTCATATCAATTCCATGGTTTAGTAATGTTCAGCTGAGCTTTAATTTAGAAAATATATCTACATTCAGAAAGCCATTGATATGATGAACTTTGTTTATAAGTACTTACCTAGCAAAAGAATCAACCCTTGCTGTGAGGTGATTCATACCATAAAAAGCCATCATTAAATTTGGCCTCATAGCAGCCTTCCAGTAACTGAAGAGAGCCTGCAGGGATGCTGGGGAGGGATATTCTTTGGGAACTGTAGTGATAGGACAAGAGGTAACAGATTCAAGCTTAAATGGGGGAAGTTTAGATTGGGTATAAGGAAGAAGTTCTTTACTGTTAGGGTGGTGAGGCACTGGAATGGGTTGCCCAGGGAAGTTGTCAATGCTCCATCCCTGGTGGTGTTCAAGGCTGGGTTGGACATAGCCTTGGGCGATATAGTTTAGTGTGAGGTGTCCCTGCAGGGGGGGTGGAACTAGATGATCTTAGGGTCCTTTCCAACCCGAACTATTCTATGATTCTATGATTCTATGATATAATCATAAGCTTTTATTGATTCAGCCTGGGAAGTCTGCACAATTAGTAAGTTGGAAATAAATTCCTTTATTCCTCGCTTCTATGATGACGTTACACTTTCCTGTTATTATTATATAAGACCATATTATATTATTATCTAAAACCATAGTTTGTTAGCCAATATCTCCCAGATAGCAGATATCCTTAGCTTAGCATTAAGTAGATTTAATTTCATTATGAAGGCACAAAGTTTAGCAAAACATTTTGTACAGTTTTCAAACAGATGGGGGTGGCTTCTGAAATTTCAACATAACCTGGAGGATATCCAAGTCTAGTCATAAACATGAATAAGCAGATTATATGAATTCCGTAAATTATTAAAGGTCATCATTAGCCAACCTTTCTCCTCATTTCCATTTCCTTTTCGCAAGAATAATGACTTTGCTCTGAAAAAGTTTCTAAAGTATAGGAATGTTAAAACTAGGCAGCCCAAATCTGTTTAATAAAGTAGTCATGGATTCAAATCCAGCTATACTGTAGTTAGTGGGGCAGACTGAACAGTATCTATTAAAGACAGTCAGTATCTAATAAAGACAGTATCTAATAAAGAACAGTCAATCACAGCAAATAACGTATATTCTGGCAAGTGCGATTAGTTTGTCATTAGTTCATATTAACATTAAGTGTTACATACCTTGAAACTGTAAAAGTGATTTGAAATGACACCTGCCACAGTAAGACCAAACTTCTGCCAGTCAAAGTTGGCCTTTGGGAATATGGCTTATCTATTTCACATTGCCTTTTACATCAACAGAAAATGCAAACTCCATCCAAAACTCTCATACAAGAATTGTATTACCTTCGTACTTTTTTTTAGCTGCTATCCAGTTGATCCACAAGCTTTTAATGCACTTGATGACTAACTTCTGTAGACAGATCAGGCTCTTTTTTTCAGTAAAACTGGAATTATCAGCAAAGATAAAAGTTTGACAAGACCTTGGCAAAATGCAGTGTGTGGAAGCCCTCATGTGATATAACTCAGCATGGCTGAGTTGAAATCACCAGCTGAGAACCTTTATGGCTCAGTGAAGATTTAAAACAAATGTCTCAGAATATACACAAACTTTATTCAGACTACTAAAACATAAACTTTCAGTTTAAACTCTAATATGGGTTTATAGTAAACTGTTTAGCTGATATTAATGGAGTTATGTGTTTTTTCTAGGCAAAACAAACAGCTGCTGTTCTTTCATGGTCTCTTGAAAGCACTGAAGCTTCATCTAGTCTAGTTATGAAGTTATGGTTGTTAGTTTATACCTATATTTTTCAGTGAAGGTGCATCACAGGCTTTGCTATGGTACTAATTCTGTCCTGTCTCACTGGGTCTCATTTCAGGAAGCATATAAGTCAAATGACTTGCAGTCCATTGCTATCAATATGTATAAAAATGCATGTGAAATGCATGGGGTTTCCTGGGCTTACCATTGCTTTGAAGAGGTGATCTGACCAGTATGGAGAGGTGGCCTATCGCAAAAAGGAAAAAGGTTTAAAAGTACATACTCTATGTACTGTAGATTTTACTTCCTCAATTCTGGCATTGATAATATTCTTCAGGAAACTAAATGATGTCATTTCCTTTCTACAGGCAAGTTACATAAAGGCTGGAATAAAGCCACTTCAAACAGCCTTCAAACAGATGGCTGTGTGTATAAATGCCAGAAAGTGAGAGCAGCCACTTGCAGTAAAAAATGTTACCCCACACATGGTATAATGTTTATTTTACAGTCTCTGTTATGGATTTACATGGCTCATTCTTCTAATTTTTCCAGGCACAAATCCCTTAGAAAGCTGCTGCAGAATTACATAGTAAAATAAGATTATATAAGTAAAATAACTTGAGCGGAACAAAGCTTAATGTCTCAATAGATAGCAGCCACAACAGAAAGCAAACACAGACAGATCCCAATATCAAATCTTTTATTTGTTTACTTACTCTAGGACTGAACTTTGAGCAATAAACAAGTGAGACTTAAGAAAACCCAATCTAGCTTAAAGGCTTCATATAGCTTCATAAGGCACTTTAATTGAAGGTGTAATAGCTGAATACATATATATGTAAATATAAGCCTATATTTACTGTAACAAAAGAAAACAATCCATAAGGCAATGAGCTAAGGCAGATGCTGTTCTCTGCCTCATAGTGAGGAAGAGCAAACAGAGAATGGTCGTCCTTAGAAATTCAGCCATAGGGACAGAAGTCGGTAGTATATGACTAACCTTCCTCAAAATGCTCATGCATAGGACTGTCAGCAGGTAGGAACTGCAGTGGCACACATCAGAAAAGAGAAGGGAGACTGAATGGAAGAAGGAAACATGCTAGAGGATGCACTGTCATCCATCCCAGTAGACCTACAGTTGTAGGAGGTAGTGCAGCTCCTGGAGGTAATGCTGCTTTTGCTTTTCTTTCACATGTCCCTCCTTACATTTTGCCATGGTGAGATGAGGAGCAGGCAATACCGGTGGGTCAGCTGCAGCATCTAATGGTGTCAGGAACAGACTCAAGAACACTCTGGAGCAATCGGCTAACATGGCAGAATCAGAGAGTTCACCTCCCACTGTTACAAAATCCCACAACACTTTCTAGCTCCAGAATCTTCTGGCTTGATAAAACCACACACTGAAAATAGTGAGTGGGATTTTTAAAAGGAGTTCAACATGTTTTGACTCTGTTAAAATGTAACACAATGGGAGAAGTCCCTTACTTCAAAAGAAGTGGCAGAAGGCCAAAGCACAGCACTTTCAAAGTTTCTATCCTGGCTATTTTCTTTGTTGCCTACATTACAGGCAAAAATATTGCCCGAGCTCCGGAACTGTGCCTCCAGTATCATGCCTCTATTATGTGAAAATTCACTTCTTGATGTGACAGACTGATTTCCCTCAGGTGGTAAAATCAGTGACAAAGGGGTCTGGGAATGTATCTGCCATTTAACTTGGTTTATTCATTCACTGCACCCCAGTTATGGAGGCAACCATTGCATTACAGGCAAGTGCCTTTTTCAAAAAATTTCCACTCATACAGAAATGTCCAGTTCCCAGGAAGCTTTTCTGTCCCAGGAGTCTCTTCCAAATGCAGGGAAAAAGTTAAAAGGAAAGTTTCCGCTGGATGCTGCAGCTTATTTCAAGGACCTTTGCATAGCAAAACAATACAGCATCTCAGTGTAGATAGGGGCACTGCTATTTAAACTCCTGGTAGTAATGACAAAACATTAAGTCTCATGATATTGCTGAGTATCATATTAAGTTTCTTGGATAAGGGTCAGTGAGATTTCCAGAGGACTGTGATTGAAGGCAGAAATATTTCATTCCCTCTCCTTTCTCTCTATTCCCCAGCTATTACAATGGCTCAGGGCTGAGATCTGGTTTACTCTATTGCAAATGTTGAATAAAAGCAACATTGATAATGCCAGGATCCTTCTCCCAGATCCCTGGGGGCACCACATGGGCAGCAGCTTGGCCTGGCTGCAAGGGAATAAAGGACATGTTGCCTGATCAAGTATAACAAGTGAGAGAGCTGCCCATCTCCAGCCCCTTCCTTCTCCGTGCTCCCCAAGAAGCAAACACTACTGTGCTGCCCTGGAGGAAGCAATGCAGGAGACTGGAAATCAGGGGACAGCAGGGACAAGCAATGTAAGTCAGAACTGGATGATGATAAGGCAAGAAATGCAAGATGAGGCATATGACTGATCTTGCAAATAGCTCAGCAATATTGATGTCAAATAACTTGCAATCTCTTCATAGCACGGCACTTCTATGCCATGGAGTTATTGGCGATCCCTCAAACGTGCTTGCTTGCTGAGAACAATAATCATGATTCTGTATAACAGTACTACAGCTGTCTAAGCCTGCTTGGCTCAAACACTAGGATAACAAAGATTGCTCTACACTGTAGCAGCAAATGGCACCAACCTTACTTTAAAGGTAACGAGCCATTCTTAATACCTCAATATCACATTTGGTCTCCTTACACTACAGCCACACAGAAAGAACTACACTAAAGTACAGATACATCAACAAAATAAAGTCTCAAATGTTAGCTTTCATTCTTTTTAAGGGGCAGAAAAAGTGGTCAGGAGTCTATAAATACAACTTTGGCCTGTAACGTAAGCAATTCTTGCAGAAGAAGATACATAAGAACAGGGTGCTTTAATTATTTGCAGTAGTGTTCAAAGCTAGCCAGTATGGCATAAAGACCCTGCACAGGCCACAATGTCATGTTCAGAGGAGAGTCAGCATTGTTGAAAGGAAGGGAGAGAGTATAGGGGTTGCACAGATTCCTTCACTCTCCTCTGATTCTGTTCCCAGAGAAGGACTTTGTTTAATAGTCTGCTCCAGGACTACCCACCGAGCAATAAACCCCAATACTATCTCTTGCCGTGGCTGCCAAAGCCAAAATTTAATCTCAGTAATTTCTGCATTTTGCCTTGTTGTTTAACGGTGTGAGGAGAAGGTTCCTCACTTTGGGGTCATTCTGTACTCTCTGAGATGGAGGCAAGGAATCACTTGGAGGAAGGTACAAGCAGGTGCTGGAAAATGGCAGCTCATTTATTTTTCTCATCTGCAACACTGTCTTTTTTCATCTCCAAGGAGACTGGTGGCTCCTCACTGCCAATGTACCAGAGACACAGAAATCCACTGCAGTAAAACCATGAGTCAGAACTCCTCTATACAACTTGAATTGTTAAAAGAGCTAAGAACCAATACACTCTGCAGAGGAAATAACCAAACGTACCAGCCATTGCTGCAATCAAGCCACAACTTTCTCACTACTGTTACAAGTTCTTTACTTAAGGTCTTGTGACTGTTTGGAATGTCAAATGTTCCCATTCAGGATGTTTCTCGCCTGTATTTTGTATGTATTTGATTGCAAAAGAACAGTTTAGAGATCCTATTACCTTAAGGTAGAATTGTGTCCTCAAAAGTTTTTATGCTTCTCTTGGGCTCTGCTGCCTGAACTCCACCAAATAGTCTAATAAGTTCCATATGCCCTGTTTTTTGAAGACCACATTTTCAAAGCAGCAAATGTTTTGACGGATTGGCTCACGGAGAGCCTGAATGCTGTTATACACATCGTTTAGCATTCCACAAGGCCCCCACTGTTAAATTCTGGGAATGTGGCCAGAGTGACCTACCTAATACTGCACTAACTAGCTTAAAAAAGAAAAAAAAGAACGAAACAAACAAAGAAAAAAGATAAATTCTCAACCATAGTGCTGCACTAAAGCATATTTGGAATTTGAACATGTATTTGCTGCCATGGTAAGTTGTGTTTGAGGCGTGTGGGAATCAGGCTGGCACATAACTGGACTCACAGAATGTTTTACATAAAACTAAAAATACAGTTTGAAAGTAGCTCACACACTTCATCTAAAGCAGAAACTGGGGCCCCCATCCTGCCAGAAGTTAAACACCACCTGAGAAGTTGGGCCTCCCACACACATTGAGTTCACAAGCACAACCAGCACTACCTCAAGAACAAACCAACTCATTATGGAGCTTGACACTTCATTCATAGCATAGTGGAAATATTTAAGAGAATGCAGCAAACACATATGCCTGTAATTTCACTATATATATTATGAGTGCTTCCAGGACTGTGGAAAAAATGCCCACACATTTGTTTTGGTTGAGGAAATTTTCTGATTTTTTTTTTTTTTCCCAAAAACTCCAACCCCAACTTTTATTTTCCATCTCCTTTTCCCATGGCAATTTGTTATTCCTCTCTTCATATTCTACTCTCAGCTTAAAACATTGTGGAAAGCAGGTGAGGTTCTGCTCGTTCCTTTACATAGTAAAGAAGAGAAACTTGGGCAAACTGAGAAACAAATTATCAGTTTGGTACTGCAGACTCTGGTCTCCCATGCTGAAACCAAATTATGCCAGCTTTTTTCCACTGACAGAAAGAAATAAAGTAATTAAAATGCATTCATTTCTTTGGAAAGGGAAACTTCCTAACCTAGCATACTCATTCTGTGTATATAAACCACATAAAAATTCATATCTAAAATTAGGCCAATAAGAGAGAAGGAAAAGCAGTGAGGAGGACATGTGGGTGCTAGGGTGCTCTGTGTCTCTGCACATATGATGTAAGGTAATGCAAATTAATGACCCAGAAAGGTTCAGCAAGGTTTAGGTTTGGGAGTAGCAATTATTAGATATGCCCAGTAGGTGATATGAAATTCACTTATATACTTACCATAAGCCATATATGCATAATTTCTTTAACACAAGCCAATTAGATGGCAAACACAAAAAGAATGAAGTGTATGCATATGTTTTGTGAGTTTTTGTGTTTAAAAGCAGCTGCTTAATGTAGGCATTCATGTACATCCAGTAGTAAACTGGATTTCCAAATCTGTGCCACTGTTGCACCCTTATATTAGTGTCACACCTCTAGACTTACAGTTTTCACTGAGGTAATTCTTGGTCGAAAAGGATCTGTTTTAGGGAGGAAATAATACCTTGCAGACTGAATGGCTTACAGAAAATCTGGGGATATTTTATGGGCTGATCTTAATACCTGCTCTACTTTAAATGCCAGCTAAATATTTCTGTTGTCATTAGCAGCTATGCTGACCTGTTACCCCAGAGGCTGGAATGCTGCTGGCTGTGCCTGTCACTAAGGTGCTGAAGGACTGGCTGGAAAAATATGAAACCTTTGCAAACTCCTAGAAGTCTATAATGACAAATACAACATGTCTGGGACATACTGTCAAGAATAACACACCAGCTCTGGACAAAGATCAGTGGGGGATGTAAGTATTTGTGCTGAAGTACAAAGGTATAATTGTGATGTTGAAATGGTATATTTGAATACACACAACGGCAACAAACTGAAGGGGGCAGAACAAGGAAAACCAGTTAATTTACTATCCTGTAGCTTTTGCTTGTTAGGTCTGCTTTATATTCTACATGCTACCTTTCAGTGCCTTATACAATTTACTATGCAGCTATAAAGAGCAAATTCAAATTCAAAATTTTACCTGTTAAAAAGATGAAGTCTTTGGCACCAATGCCAATGTAAAGTACTAATATCCTTCCCATGCATTACATATTCCCACCCTGTGCCACTCTCCTCAGTTGTACTGGTGCAGCTGTTAGTGCAGCAGTGCTGTAAGGCACTGTGAACCAGACTGTAAACAGATCCCAGTTTTAGAAACACACCCAAAAACTGTGTTTACTTGAAGCTGGTGATCTCTTGACTGATTCATCAACAGCTGCAAAAATTGTAGTGTTGGAACATCTGAAGAAGTGATGCATTAACTGGTATAATTAAAATAGTATAATTGCCAAAGACTTCATCTTTGAAAATCACAGCTTGTTTTCTATGTGTATTAGATGTTTGCTCTCCTAAGCAACTGAATAGTATCTTTCCTTTGAGAACTGGCTGGGAATTACTAGACCAATATATGGAGGTTCTACACATATACAACAACCCTAAGGTTTTGCTGTCATGTGGTTCTTTCTAAAAGTCCCAAGAAGACATGATTATAACTCCTGTTTCAGCAGAAACTCAGGGTTTAGAAAGGAGATACCTCCTCTGGATCACTAATCCCCAAAGGCTGAAATGAAGAACAAGTTTTGCAAAATCGAGAAAAATAAATGCAGGGTATATTCAGGAATTAAATTCAGTGACAAAACAGTGGTACCTAATGTTCTGACCTCATTAATCCATATAAATGAGCATAACACTGCTTTGTTGCTCCTGCTGCTATCACCTGCTGTCAGAATTACTTTGCTTAGAAAAGTTGAGTAGGGAATAAATTGAACAAAAGGAAGAACTTTGAAATTATTTTTTTATCTCTTCTGTATTATGCCATAATACTTGTTTCAGAAGAAAAAGAAAACCTTAATACTGGATTTGAACAATCCACATTCCAATAGCATGCATTGTCATAAGAAACTTTACACTTATCCAAAGGGTGATGCAATCTTAAATCTTTTGGATTTATGACATGCTAGTGATAGGCATAGGAGAGAACCTATATTATATGGGGTTTTAGTTCAGCTGTCTTCTCAGCCATGTAAGCATGTAAGCATGTCAGCAATAAGCATTTTTGAGATCATCCTTTAATAAGCAGTTTTCTGTGGAGAAAAGATCAAAATGAAGTTATTCTTATGTAATTACAGAAAAGACATTTCTTTCATACATACAGGCTGCATACACAAAGATGTATTTCAGATTTCTGGATGTGGTTTTAGCTGGTCTCTCACTTTAAAATACTTGTTTAAGTCCTGCATGACATTCTTTTCATGAAATTGATTACGTTTTTCTATTGTAATTTGGCTGATAAGAATCCAGTAACCAGATCTCCCTACCCACTTAGAAATCATGAACAGTCATGAATTTTGGCCTGTGACAGCTCAGGGATTCACAGACTACCTCAAGATCAGAATCCCCAGGGTATCACACTGTCCCAACTCTTAGTGAGGTTTGTGATATTCCCTGTGACCTCATCTGCAGCCATGGCCAAAGCCAAAGTCTTTCCCAGTATCGAGACAAAGCAGGGAAAAAAGAAGAGAGTTCCCCGAAACTGCTCCAGTGTGAATGTAACATATAATTTATGGAGCAGTTTTTCACAACCCACCATAAGGGTCCTTTATCCTGTGACAAAACCTTTGACATGGAAGGTACATCCCCTAGAGTCCAGTTCTGATATTTTTTCCTTGTCATTGAGTTAGCTCTCTCCAACAGTCCCTCCTAAAATATGGGAGAGTGGATATAGTAATAATGCTAAACACATTACTTTGTACTTCCTCTCTATCAAGGTTGTGTTAGTAAATGGCCAGCTGAGACACAGAGATAGCTCAGCCGTGCTCTAGGTTTGCTGCTGTGTTTGGGACTTCAAGCAGCTCCATGGCCATGCATTGTAAAGATGCATATGGCCCATGCTCTCGGTTTTGCTCAATAGAGATAAAAATATGGCTCTATGCTACAAATTTAATAACAATCCTTGAAGGACTGAAGGCTAAAACATTCTCTTTTTTTTTTTTTAAAGACTGAATATGCGTATGATGCAAAATGTAATTAAGATATATTTGAGTATCAACATAGGACATGTATGGAGCAATTATGTGTAGAGAAAAGAGCTTGACAAGGCATTTAGCTGCAAAACCTACAAGACTTAATTTTGCCACTACAGTGCCCATTATTCCTTCCACAAATGCTGTTACCATTCTAGGAAGAAACATCACCTTTGCTGTTGTTACATGTAGTCATTTGTGATATGCCTTGACAGTTACTAACAGGCAATGAGCTTCTAAGAATTAACACTTAATTAACACCATGTTCTCTGTCTGGTACGAAATATTTCCTCTTAAAAGAATTGCAGGCTTTCATTTGAACTTGTTTGGGTGTTTAAAAGATCATTTACATATAGAAAGAATAGTACATTTGTCCTTTTATGACAAAGCAGAGAATATACGAGAAAAAACGAGCAGGATCTGTGTCCTCTGTGACCTGGTTTATCAGGGCGTTTACTTGGTCAAAATTTAATGTAAATAATGGTGGCTTCCTCTTGCTGACAGTCTGAGTGCTGCTGCTTGATCAGCACTAATAAGGAAAAGGGTAGGAGAAAGATTAAGCAATTAGGCCACAAAGGAAAACTCTGTGTGTGCGATACTGCTGCAGAGCAGTAAGGACCTATCATGGATGGTATTT
>JANRGW010003764.1:29671-53597 GCA_024733675.1 Psilopsiagon aymara
GGTGGTATTTGCCCCCCCCCCCCCCTTTTTTTTTTTGCCTATTTAGCACTGCTCTGATCTTTGAAACCAAAGCATGTGGAGTTGCAGACACCTCATTCAGCTACCAGCACATTACATTGTCACTTGATGATTCAAAGTGTGAGATCATTTTGAAGTGCAGAGAACCAGGAGGAGGTGAGGACCATGCTAACAAGCCGTGCTGGAGGGCCTCAGGGCATGGGGACCTGTGGCTGAAGGGGGCCAGTGAGCAGAACAAGCTGGTGGGGGCAGTAGGGGAGGTTGATGGCTGACTGTACATCTTCCTGGAGACCTGGAACTTCACAGGGTGGCAACAAGGAAACCCATGTACCTCTGGGCACTGTGTTTGAATCACACCTGCAAAAGAGAATCCAGCAGTTACTGTGCAGAATCCTGCAAAGGTCCACCCTCAGGCAGTCATACAAACTCCACCCCAGAGGCTTTGATTTCCCTAGAATGCAATTGCTGGTCTCAAAATAGTTTCAAGAGTAGTGTCATACTTCCTTGGCTCACTTAAGGGTGACAGCCAATCGCACTACAAAATTTGAGTGAGCCTGAAGTACTCACAATTTGTCTTTATCCCAGTGATAACAGTATTTAATTTTGCTGCAGCAGCAAGACACATCCAGTGGCAAGAGAGTGGGCATGGGGGGGTAGGAGGCATATGGGGAGTTCAGAGGAGAAAAAGGGTCAATAGAAGTGATCAATATTATTGCAGAGGCTTTCAAAACCTGAAGCCTCTTCCCCTGCCAATGACTTCCTTCTGTCTGTACACCAGTGGTTATAAATCATGAAGTATACTAAGATAATAAAATGAATATAGGTCATGGAGAAAAATATTTTCCCAGTTGCAGGAAAAGTACTACACCTATCAAAAAATCTGCTCAGATCAACCCCAAAAAACTATGAACACGTTGTGTTTCAGCTGTTAAATACATCTCTACTATAACTTTACAGAACAAGGCAAGAAGTGTGTCAGGGCATCAGAGTGAAGATATAATTACCTTATGTCAGGGGTCAAAAAAAGTCTGCACACAAGAAACCCATCTCCAGAGCCCAGGTGGCCTGAAGAGCACTAACCACACTGGAGCGTAATCAGCCAAGAAAAGCTTTGTGCACAGGAGTCCAGGACAGAAGAGGAAGGAGCAGGCTGCTGCCTGCTTATACAAGGAACATGGCCGGAGAATAGGACTGTGATGTTGCTTTCAGATCTCAAGCTCTTTCACAGCTCCTTTCCCAAGTCCAGCATCATGGTCTTGCCAGGCCCCTCTGACACTGGGCTCCCTCCAGCCCCTGTACAGTCTCCTTCTGCCAGGCTCCTGCCAGGTGCCTGGCACTTGCTTCTTTCAGACACCATCACAGTGGTCCTGCAAACCCTTCACCTTGGATGGTGGTAGTGGAAATAGGCAGAGGTCTGATATACTTTCTGTTACTCACCAACTCCCTCTCTTACATCATGGCTATTTTTGCTGAACCTGAAGACCGAGCACGAAACAATATGGCTACCACTTTACGATTCCTTTCTCCTTCTTTGGCTTTTCTTCTTCAGGACACCACAGCCTGCTCTGATCCCAGCCCACAGTACATGCCCTATCTGTCAGAGAGTCCCATGGTGAGAAAAATATACTAACTGATACCTTTTTGGTATTTAGTTTGCATTTCCCAGCTGGTCATCCAGCAGCCACATGAGCTGGTGCTAACAATTAAGCCCCTGAGTCTGTTGCAGCCACTAGCAAATGCCATGGGGTTTGAGTAACACTGTCAAGCCACACAGATCTAGCAAAACTTGGCAGAAATATTCAGGCTGGTTCTCTTGCTTCCCTTTTCGTCCTCCACTTCCTTTCCGTGACTCCTTTTTTGTTAGTTTTGGAGATGCTTATTGACATACACAAACACACTGCAGAAACCAATACTGACATTTTAGGGGCTCTGGAGGAGCTGGAAAAAACACATAAAGTTGCTAAGATGGGCAATGCTGTCCAATTCCACCCCCCTGGTGCTAATTACAGTAAAAATAAAAATCCAACTCCATCCCAAGGATGGTGCTGGAGCCACAGCCATCATTCTCACTCCTCACCAGTTCCTCTGTCCAATCCACCCCCGAGTCTGAGTCATCAAAATCGCCTTTAGCCGCCTTCACTGCTGGCAGTCATGGCCAGATTTAGGCAGGCAGCAAGGCAGCAGTGCCAGGATGATGCAACACTTCCAGGCTTCGGTACTTCAGTCATCCAATCAGTGGAAAATACGAGGAATGAAGAGGCAACCAGGTTTCCTTGTTAAATGACATTGTCATTTTAAATGACAGCAAATACTGATACTCCCCAATGCCGAAAAAGGTTTTGAGGTTACTGCAGTGACCTTTTTCAGTAGGAGGAAAAATAACTGGCCAAGATAACAAAACAGAAGCGCAGGAAGGAAGCCACTATCCCAAGCCTCAGTTAAGCCTGCAGAAAGGTTTCCATTGGTTTCAGCAGAAGGAATGTTAGTACAACAGTTCTGGAATGTCTAAAAAATCCCCTGAACTCATGAAACAAAGGAGAAGACTTTACTTTTCCTGATGAGCCAGAATAAACCCTGAATTGTGGTGCACTGAGTGCAGAAAGGGTAAAACCTGCAAAGTGCAGAGTGAGAGCAGTCCAGGAACCAGCAGATCTCCCTGCTGTGATGGAGACAGGATGAGGAAGAGCTGTTCAGCTTGGCAGCTCATAGTGAATCTTTCAGAACACTGCACTCACCCAGTGCCCTGCAAGACACATAGGGAGACCAAGTGCTCTATGTTGTTTCCTTCCTGTCCTGACAGGACACTAGCCTTACCCTAAGAGGCATCTTTCACAGCAGTGTGAGGTCTCAGTTTAGCATGGTATACTGCAATACTACTTGGATGCTTTAAAATCAGGAAAAAAGTCCATATATGTCCACAGGGAACATCAACATTTAATAATATATTGGTATTAGGAGTCCCAGACTTCAAAATTTCTTGGGATTTTCTTTCGTTTGCCTATCATAGTATAACTTAACAGCAGGGAAGTATTGCTACTGAAAGACTTAAATAGATCTTTCAGTGGGAAGTTAACATTAGCACTTTTTTTCTAACATTAGAAAAAATGCACTGATATCTGTAGTCATTTCCCCTCAAAATAGCAGTTTGCACCTCGCTATTTTGCTGCTTTTATATCTGTTTACAGATTCCGCAAAAAGCATTCTGAAACTTTTTCTACAGAATCCTTAATTACTAAACTGTTATTGGAAGAAATAGTCATCTGCTTCATGCATTATTTTAAAAGAATTTTATAAAATGCTTTTTCTGTATTAAAAAGTATTTTGTGACTCAGCCAAAGGCATGCAGGACACTGATATTTATCTTATTTCATTTAATGTTATTCAACCACATCATTATGCTGGCTGCTGAAAAATGAAAAGGAATGTCTTAGGAGAGCTGGCACAACATGCCCTGTAGGCAGTGTTCTTCCTCCTGTCTACTGGAAAGAATCCCTGCTTAAATATTTAGAAAACCAAATCTTACATTATTTTTAACAGCTGTACTTATGCTGGCCTCAAGAGAGAAAGGGAAAAAGAGGGAGAGAAGGAAAGAGGCAAAGATAGAACAAAGGGAACATTTTAAGAATATAATGAAGAAAGGTAGAATAAAAAAATATTAAAGTGAGGAGATCAAGTTTGTTTTCCAATACCCAAATGCCTGGTATTTTTTTTCACATTTTAGTGTTTCTCATTGACTTGATGGCAAAACAGGCACCTTGGATCACCTTTAGGACACAAGTCATTCACATCTGAGTAGAAATTTTTTAAAAGTAGGAAAGAATAGGAAACTGGTTGAAGACCTGAGAAAAACAAGCCTGGTGCCTCAAACAGTAAGATGATTACAGTAATGTTCTATGACTGTGCCAGGGTTTGAGTCTATAGCTGGAAGGCAGGAAATGCTCTCGATGTGCTGTGAGACTTTGGGTAATCTAATTGATCTCCCTCGGTTTTCCTATCTGTAAAATGGAAATAATTATGCTTGTCTCCTTTCAAATATCATTTGGAATTTGAAAGGCAAAGACTATGTGCCTTATTCCAAAAGGACCTTTATTTCTTCTATTCATCCTGAATAAAAATACTGTCTTCAAAAGGGCATAACTTACAAGAAATTTGATTGCAATCAGTGGCTGAATGAAGTAGAGCTGATTCACAATGCAAGTGTGGCCCCAAAAGTTTCTGTTTGTACTCTAAGGAAATAAACAGGTTCCAGCCTTATCTGCAGTTGAGCAAGTATTCATTTTATCTATAGCTTCAATACATTGCATTAAAATACATTTTTTGTTGACAGCTTTTTATTCCCATCCATACAATACCAAATGGTGTTTGCCTATATAAAATGTGAAATTATATAGCATTGACTTAGCTTTTCTGGTCTCTTCTTAAGAGAATGGTAAACATATCCCAAAAGAGATAAAGAGTTAAAGTAGAATGGGCTCTAATGGCTAGACTATGTTTGCATTTCTGTGCAACACTTCAACCAGTTTTCTTTCATGTTTATATTCCTATAAATGCCCCACTTCCAGTTGCATGTATCTGTTATACCCAGCTATTAACATAAACATTGACTGCCCTGATACAAGCTGTCTTCTTAGATTTTAATTTTTTTTTTTTTGACAATTTTTTTTAACTGCACATAGTAAATGGCAACCTGGCAGATGGCTGAATACTGCTGCTTACACAAACGATGCAAGTACTTTTACATTTTGATCATGGGTCCCAGTTTAGTTGGCAGTGGTGCCAGAACTGGTACCCACGATGGGCTGGGGTGTCTGCAAGGAGGGAAAGGTTGCAAAGGCTAAGGATAACCTGGTATGTCGAGCTACCACAGTGCTCTCCATACCTACAAGGAAGAGCAAACTGATATGGTTACATCTGTGTTACTGAGTGAAGGTCAAACTCTCTTCATTTAGAGCATCTTCCTCTACAGACTAAAGAAAGCTTACGGAGACTACAGATGCCTCACTAAGTTTAGCCTTAGCAAATGCACCTGAGGCAGCCACCTGCAGCTGCCAAATCTGGCCATCTATGCCTCACAGCAAGAGTCCTCTGTATGTATCTTTATATTATATTCCATTTATTTTTGAAAAAATAAAGCTGGCAGAGTAATAATAATATTAGCGAGGCTTGCTTATAAAGCTGTAGCACGCACTTGGACAGCAATTGCAAATAAGTTTTCCAAATACTAGTTAACATCACATAAAGACACCCTACCACAGCATTTCAATAAAACTCTTGGCAGCAATGGTATTTAGTATGAGACAATAAACAGACAGTGACTTTAACAGGAATTATTAAACACCAAGGTTTATTGATTTACAAAGCAAATTTTGGCACAGGATGGAGTCAAGATTAATATTTGCCTCAAGGGATAATGAATTTTGGTGATCAACAAAACTCAAGTTAGCCAAAGCCTCTTAACACCCTCCAGGGTGGAGTGGTGTTGATCCAGAACAAGTCTATTGAAGTAAGTGGAGTTGTAAGAGTTTGAAAAGAAGACTGCAGTTAGACTTAATGTATTTTCTCTTTTTTTCTCAAAGAAGTAGCCTGATATCAAAGGCATAATTTTTAAGGAATCTGAAATCTCTTAGCCCTGAAGCACTTACTGCTAAATAGCAAGAGAAAATGTGGTAGTAGATGTATTACAGTGTGACATGACTGAATAATCAATGCAAGGAAAATTATTTTTAATTTCTGAGATAGTAAACAAAGTGAAATAAGTTAATTTGTAACACAGATGAAATAAATATCCACATAGTTTGAACAGCCATTAGTTGTAATGATCACAGTTTTAGAATTCAGTAGCTAGTTTCTGAAGAGGTTAATGGCAAGAAAATTTGCACTGAATTTTGAACCCTTAAATCTGCCTTCAGAATAACCCTACCCGTCCTCGTGAACTCATTGTTGAATTCTAATTTTAAGGAGTTTTCCATCTGTTTTTTTCATTAGAGATAATTTTGTTTGAATATAATATAAATCTTGATCTCTTTCAATTACCAATTCAGGTTAGCTATTTTATTACTTGAATGTCATATGGTTGATTTTAACAGAATTAAACTGGAAAAGTTATGGAAAAATGACATCTTTCATCTGTTTTCTGAAGACTACTTTTTCTGTCAGAGATGTTCTATAGGTCATATGACCCAAACTCCGATTTCACCAAAAAAACCCAACCCAAACACTTCAAATATTCTTTCAAGACTTTCTCAGAAACAAGGATTCCCCATCGTCAATAATACATCTGGTTCTTGTGCAAAGGGCAGCCACGGAGGATTCTTGCAACATCAAAAACAAATTCATCCTTGAGGGATCTTTAAAGCGTATTTCAAAATGTGTTCTAACCAAAACAAGCAACACGCGCATGGCAGAAACATTTTATTGTCACTTCTCAGCCATTAAGTACTTCTGTGTGTAAATGATTTCTTACACTGTTATTCTACTACCTGAATGTTATGGTGCTCTCCTCAGTTCCTAAAAAGATGAAAAAGAGGGTTTATTGTGTCCCTTTCTTTACATTTAAGACTGATAACTTGATAAAGGTTTTGCAATTGCTTTTCCAAGGACAAACAAGGAAGAATAAACATCCAATTCACATCACCAACGTGTATGGAGGACTTTGATACCAAACTGGTTTGCCCAATATTACCTCAAAAGGCACAGCGTAAGAATTAGAAAAACATAGCTCTGAAAGTATATGATGTTGGTGTTGGCAGTGAGTACTGCTGAACTGCAGAGAAATACAGGATGCTTCTGCTGTTTCTTTTTGAGGAATACATACGCTTTTAGAAGGATTCTTTTAAGGCATTTTCTGCAAATATAAAATGTGATGTAAATGCATTGTTTGCTAGTCTGATCACTTGTTACAAACATTTTTTATTATTTTTTTTTCCTGTATCAGGAATAATTGTGTCTGAAAAGGGCACATTTAATGGTACAAGCAATAGTGAAAAGCATTGTTTTTCTTTTTTAAATTTGAAAGTAGCTTGTACACAGAGATCTAGGCAGTTTGGCACATGCCTTCATGTAACCTTAAATGAATGCTTATTTATCCTAACAGACAATAGAGCTGATATATTCCAAGTTGAATTCAGAATGCATGCTTTTACTTTCAGAAGGAATTTGCTTAATCCAAAACCACAGAATTGATCCTAAAGTCATTAATTATATTATTCTAATGACAATCCTAATTCAAGGAATCACCTACATCATACTATGTTCTATGTCTGGGGGTTTTTTTAGTATACAAGGTCTAGCAGCCAGTCTTAGCATCTCAGCAGTGTATTTCTCATGAAATAACTTGAATGGGAAATGGCTTGGAGCTCTGCACTGAAATGAACTCAACCCTTGCCAAAGGCAAGATTATTAGTTCCTGAGAACTACCAACATTTGTAGCATTGTAGCACCTTTGTTCCAAAGTGAACTTCAATTGTCTTAGTTGTCTCTGCAGCTGGTGAATTGAATGGCGGAATCTGCAGATTATTTATATTTGCCTTGGCTGTCTGAAATGTAAGACCCAGACACATGCACACAGCTTGTGCAGATCAACTAGGATGCAAACAAAAGGCACAGCTGACATCTGAGTTATCTCCCACAGCCAAGCAATCACCCTTCATGCAAGCCTGTTTCAAGGAGATACCAGAACTGGTACCTCTACCACACGACACCACACAACACCACCGACACGAGCCCATTCTCCCAAGATAAGGAGAACAGTAAGAGAAGATTGACAAGAATCTTTCATACTTGAACTCTAAAAATATCCACTTCCCCTCCCATTTTCTGTGGTTTTGCAAGTGTCTTCACAAAAGGTGGGACTCTGTGAGCATTCTGCTGTGACCAAGAGGTGTGACCTATTTGGGAAACCCCAGAGAGACTGTGGCTGCCCTGTACAATAACTTTGAGAAAACTTGCTATATGTCAGATGTATCTGTCTGGAAAGTCAGAGTAGAGCCATTAGATGCTATGCAAGAAATCTGCTTTGCAATGTCTTCTCTGCAGAGAGAAGCTCTAGTGCCAAAACTGGTTTCCTCAAAACCCATACTTAGCTGCTGCCAAATGAAAAGCCACCTAAAATCTGTAATTGATCCAGTTTTTCATGTTAGTGCATGTCAGGCAATTAAAGTTCTGCTTTTAAGCATGCCTTGAAACATTTGTCAACCAGCTTGAGCCATTCAGAACTTACTTTCCTTTGAGTATAGATTTCTTTCAAGTATCGATCCTAACCTAGGCATGATGTGAATACAACAGAACATCAGTCTGCATAAAACATGATCAGAAATTGGTGGGATAGAGGTTCACTTTCAGACAAAGGCTTTATGGCTAGAACACTCAGGCTTCAGTGTGTCCCCAGATTCCTCCTCTGAACATGGGAATTTGAAATATCAAACCCACATTTTCCACAGCAGATAGATAACCATTCTGCCAGTCCAGATACTCAAGTGCACCCAGTGGTCCCTGGAGATTCATTTTTCCATAGCAAGTGGAAGAGCTTCATTGGAAGAGAATAAACATCTCTCCCTTTCTCTCCACTAAACAGTCCCTTGTCCTCTACTTAAAACTCCTTGCTGCAACAAGGTGACTCTGATACTTGCCTATCAGGGAAGGTAGGTAGTCTTTGGATGGCTAGCAGCTGGGTGAATGCTCTGCTTAGTTACAGGGGGATGGCTGATGTTAACTCCTCTTCTGGAAATGTTTATATAAAAATAATTAAAAAAAAAAAAAAAAAAAGCCAAGTTGCTTTTCTGAATAAAGCCTGCAGGCATCTAATCTGGGTGTTGGGAATCCCAAACAACTCCAAGCAAAGGGAGGCTTTTTGCTGCAACCAGCACAAGTTAACTCTGCCAGGAAGTGACATTCCGTTCTCATTGAGAATTTTAGCCCCAAGTCAGTTACTGAAAAATCGCTTCACGTGTTTCAACTGTGTTAGATGTTCAGGACACTCCCAGAAGTGTCTGGAAGCAAGTTTACACAGAAGAGCACTGGGGAGACAAATCAATCAGGAACCCTAAAGCAGCACCAGGGCTTTCAGACCAACTCAGCTTATGTTATTCTGTCCCTGGATGAGCTGTTCCTTCGGATGCTCTGCACTGTCCACAACTGTTGGTGGATATGTCCTGATTTGAACAAGAGATCTTTGCAAAACATCAATTGAACCCCCAAATCTGACTGATATCTACCCACCATGCCTGTCACCAGTTTATATTTGGTCTTTTACTGAGGCTGAATCATCAGTAGACAGATAGATAAGCTACATACAGAAATTGAATGTTTCAAACAGCTTCAATTTAGTGAAATGAGAACTACAGGCCAAACCCATAGGAGTAAATTATTTTAGGCTGATTAATTGTTTTTCAGTTTATCATCCCAGTCTTGTGTCTCCACACAGAAGAGTTGAAATATTGTAATAAACTAATGTATTAGTTTATTTTAGAAACTATTTTAGAAATTATTTTAGAAACTATTTAGTGCAATGCTTGTGCATAGACTACATTTAACACCTTTTTGCATCTTGCAGTTTGTAAACAGAAGTAAGCAATTGTTCATTTTCACACCATAAATTTCAATTTAAAAGGAGTAAATCTGGTTTGCTGTAAATATATCTGGTCAGAATGTATTTTCTCTTTTTTATATTTATAAAAAGGAAAGTGTAAATATTTTTTTGTATTCTGGCAATATATTGGAATTTTGTATTCTGGCAATATATTTTTGTCAAATATATATTTTGGCAAATTCATTTCTAAAACTGAAGACTCTTTCATTTCCTATACGTTATATTGTTATATTGTACACGTGATAGAGCTCTCCGTAATTTTATTGTATCAAAGTTGACCCTATAGAATAAGCACTTACTCTTTCTACAAACCTAAAGCTCTTTATAAGTCAGTCTTGTATGTATAAGCAGTTCAAATGATGAAACTATTTCTCCAAACACAGACTAGTCCAGTAAGTAAAAGTGTAACATCAAGTTCTCAGGGGCAGATAGTGCCTTTAAGACACAGTTTTGCATTGCTGAGGTATGGACATGCCTGATCTATGCCAGAGATTTCTGAAAGTGCTTATGTATCAAAGAGACCACAAACATATCTGACAGACAGATTTATGTCATATATTCTGTCTGAAAGGAAACTGCTGTGCCTCAACCAATCAGGGACAATGGTGTCCATAAATAAGCAACTATCTTAAGTGAGATTTTTAGCTCTTGTAATTAAGTTACATCCTCTTCTGTGAGCACACTCTTGAGCTCTAATTGGATACTGGAACTAAGAGCAGAGGCATAGATTTTCAGAACAATAGCAACTCCGGATGATAGTTACCACAAGCTGATCTTTTACCCATGCAAACAGACAATTAATTAATGACATGGTGGCACAAGCTCCTGGAGAGATGCCTGTATCTTCCTTCAGTTTAACTAGAGATGAGCTTCTTGGTATCTCAAGTAAGTCTGGTAGATGGTCATTATTTCCCACCAGCTGAAAACAAAGGAACTATTACATAAGGCAGATGTAGGAAGGTCATATATATAACATATATGTGTTGTATATATATGCACACAAAAGAGCATGTGATGAAACTGTGAAACCCACCCCGTTTGTCTTACTGTCCTCAGGTATTTTCATTATCGTTACATAAATTTTTTATAAGATGATAACAGAGGCCTTCACTGTTTATCACCATTTAAAGGTGAACCCATACCGTGTGAAGCACAAAATCCTCACTGTCTAAGGATTGCTGGTGCTTTATGTGATCATGTGTTTGGTGGTCTTTAGTCCCATGCTTCAGCATCCATGTTATTGAATTGTTTTATTATTTTATTCATGTTATTGGCTATTGCCAATTGTTTTGTGCTGTGTAGCTGCAATTTAAAGATCTAAGCTTTATGAAAAAGATTAGGGTTTTTTCTGTTGTTGTTGCTGTTTTTTCTGCAGTGAGATAAAACCTAGAAGTTTTGAAAAGTGTCTATGAGAAGACTGGGAAGGAAAAGGTCTACAAGAGATCTACACCTAGAAGAAGCTGGAAAGTTTTCTAGCCTAGATGTATAGGAAATTTGGGAGGAGAAAAATAAATCACCAAGAGCCTGATGAATATTTCTTCTGTTTCCCATTCCCTTGTCTGAATTTTGCAATCAACTGTTGCTAGTGGCATGGTCATTTCTGGTCTATCAGACTCTAGTGCTTAACATGGCTTAATCAGTAGTCTAAGTTACTCTTTTACTGTAGCAATGAAAGAAAAGCAAATAGTTAACAAGTGACTAGGAGTCTTTATAATTGCTGACCTTCAATAGTCTATATAATGTGACTTTAGGCCACTGAGTAATAAATAGACTAGTGTAATATTTACAGACATGTCTGGAATGCAGTGAGTTCCTCTCTTCTCTTTCACGAAGTCATTAATGGTTGTGTGAAGAATCAGACTACCACTGTTCATGTTCCTCCAAAACACTTTTATCTCATGACAGTTTATGCTGACCTTTCTATTTTGGTTTGATTTGTTGTTCCCTGGTCCATTTCCCAAATCTTTGGGTTTACAAACTCTTGTAAGGGGTTAAACATTTTCAGCAGATTGTTCTGTGAACTCATGGATTCCCAGCCCAGTGATCAGAAGACCTCTTAGAGACAGTGTTACTCAATCAGTTCCTTTCAGGTGGAAAGGACCATGGTGTTTGTATGAATAGAAATTTTCCTACTGAAAGTACACAACTCTCCCTCTTTCCCACTTCAGCAGCCAGTTTCCACTACTTTGAAATTCTGAACACTGAAGCAAATAGGGAAAAAAGGAAATGTGCTTTGGAGTGCAGAAATGAAAACACATGGGGGAACAATTTCATGCTTTCTTTCTTGCTTTGCCTCTAAGACAAAATATGAATTTAGCAGTGGATTTTGAAAACCTCATCCTTTCGGAAAGAGAGAGTGGGTTTTGGTCTTTGAGCTGCATTGGGTACAGAGGTTTACTTACAAGAAGAAGGAAGAGACTATTTCCAAAAAATAAAAATCAGTAGTTTTGAAGAAGCAAAGCAGATTAATAACATTGTAGAGCTGCATTAAAAAGTTTAGTAATTGTCTGCAGCTGCCCATTGAAGCTATTTCCTTTAAATCCCGTGGCACTGAAGGCAAAAAGAAAGAGTCTGCCAATTTTTATGCATCGTAGTGTTGGATATAAACCCTTCTACTGTGGTTCCCAAACGATTTTTGTCTTTTTTCTGGTTTATTCTAAATACAGGCAATAGGCAAGGCCACTCTAGTGTTCCAAACATAATATAAAATCATGAAAAATTAAAGGAATTTACAAAAAAATGGATTAAAATCCTTACCAAAACAAGGTGAACTGCTGTTGGAAGTGCTGCGTACTGGAGAGTCCATTAAATAAATACTCAATCAGTATCTGCATCAGGACATACCTGCTTTGCAAACATAGAATTAAGCTCAGATAGGCTCCTTGTCATAGGATACAACAGTATATGTCAAAATCTGTGATTTAGTATTTATAGGGATTTTCACTCCAGCTTGTAGTTTGCTTTGACTTTATGTGTATGATATGTTGCACTATGCCTCTGCAAAGAATTTCACCCATGTGTATATTAAAGAAATGTTGCCCTCAGTCAAACTTGTTTACTCTGTAATATTTACATATTGGAACTAAATTTGACTTTCAGTATAATGCTTTTCCTTTTACATAACTATTCCTTGGGTTAATTACCTGCATGGACCTCACTTCCTTGGAAAACAACAGCATTAACTGAAGTAAAAGTCTAAGGCATTTTGAACATGGCCCAGAGAGGCTGGATCCAAACAGTTTCTATTCTTCAAGCACTACGTGGAATGGAGAGTGAATGGAAATTTTCTTTTTGAAGGAATTACTCTGTCAGGCCAGTACAAAGGCAATTATCACACTTGGTTATTTTTGCACAATAGCAAATAAGGAAATGTGAGATATCTGTCTCATGTTATCATCTTCCTCTGATACTGGACAAGCTATTCTTGGCTTAGTTCAGCAATTTCTTTCCCTTCCATTCCCGCCCCCTCCATTTCTGCACATGTGCAATAAATATCTGTGTTAAGGCAATGACAAATTTCTTGCTTCGAACCCATTCCTTTCCCTTTTTAGGGAAAGCTGCTCACTAGAGGACTCAGAAAGTGTCAGCATATTAATATTTATTTGCACTTTTTATAGAAAAAAAACCAATTTTTTAGCACTATATCATTGCTGTCTAGATGAGAGAGTCAGATACGGAGAGAACTCAGACTGTAATTAAAAACTAATTTAGTCCTGCCTAAATTCAGTCCACTTTGCCAAATGTTTCTGTCTGAAAGATCAAAACCATTGCAGATGATATACACAGCAAGGAGGAGAAGAGCAGAGACATCTTATGCAAAGATATCTTCAGCAAAGGAAAGAGCTGGAACCTTCTGAAAAATATTATGCTGTTTGTGGAGCTAGTCAACACACTGGTTGGGATGACACAAAGGGTCAACAATAGAGATTCAGTTAAATAAATACTTCACTGGGAGAATTTATCATAGTGTCCCACAGAATCTGTGCAATACAACTTTTTTGGTTACTGCTCCAGTATTGGTCATGCCTGACAAGTAGTACTTCCATTTCAGATTACCATACAGTTCTATCATTACCCAATAGCAAATATATCATTTTGTGTATCACAATTATACACGTGCATTTGTGAAAGAGAAATACATATAATCCAGGTTCCATCTCCCATAGAAAAAGATTTGACTTTTGCTACACGGCTTTTTTTTCCAGGAAATATTTGTACTTCCTTTGCTACAAATACTACTATAAAAATTCCTCTATTTAAATATACAAGAAAGGAAATGAGTAGTACACAAAGTGCTTGCACAACCTGGAGGAACATAGCGCATGAGACAGAAAAGACACATGAACAATAGAAGTAGAGGAGTAAGAGAAGAATGATGGGAAACCATGACAAAAGGAGAAGCAAAATATAAGTCAAGGCTTTTGTGGTTTCCAATGTATTTCTACTTTGCAAAATGTATTTGCTTCTCCCTTTATCTGCTTCATTTCTCACTAGGCTTTTGTGTGCTACTTTCTTTCTCTTTAGCAATAAAGACAAAGTGTTCTGCTGCAGCCTGTGGTATTTCTTTGCAGTACATATCTGCTCACATGCTGAAAGGACCTTTGTCATGTACAAAGATGTTAGAGCTGCACCTCAGTTTCCCTGTGATAATCCCACAACAGTTGATTTCCCCCTTGCAATTGATGAGGCATTTTGTTGGTTTGCTCATTCTAGCTGCTCATCCGCAGCTGTACAAAGACTGCCTTATGGACCTCAGTTGCTGGGCCCTCACTCTGTTCACCTTCAAATCTGACTATAGTTTTTGTACTGTGACATGGCTTTGAATATTTTTCTTGATTAAGCTCTGGATGTCTTTTAGTCTTTCTCTTTGAACTACAGCAATTAATACTTCATGTTTCCTAGGAAACATAAAACTGTGATCAAAATCAGCAGACTGACTTTACTCGAGTCTAGACCTTTCGTACCCCATTAATTCAGCTTTGAAATGACAAATTTGGACAATTTGAGATGAATTTAAGAAGCTTTACTTGCAGTGTTTGCATTTTCCAGTTCGTCATGTTGGCCCAGGAATATCTGTTTCTTAGTTTACTCCCCTAAATTTCTTCCTTATTTTTTAAATACTTGAAATTAGAAATCAAATCTTTGGTTGGTTCATCGTTTTCTTCCAATTCTCTCATTTTGGAAGGGTCTTTTAACACTCTCACTAAAATTCCCTTCTCTTTCCCATGTTTGACTTTGGACACAAAGCAGCACACATTCTGCAGTCTGCTAAGCCTAGCAGACACTTCTAGAGATACCACTGCATTTATCATATGCAAAAATCAAATACTTTTTAAAACAAAGTGAATGCCCTAAAGTTTCAGATCATCTTCATGATATATCATGCAAAGATGCACTCTTCAACTGCCTTTTCCTGAAAAAAAAAAAAAAAAAAAAAAACAACAGAAAAAAAAAAAGCCAAACAAAAAATCATGCCCTTCTCCTTCCAATGGTTTCAGAAATCACAGTTTTACATTTACTTACATTTTACTAGCAGAGGGAAAATGATGGTTCATTATATTTTAATTCTACTGTACCATGCTCCAAGTGACTTATCAGACTCTCAGGATTCTTTTTACCACTATATTGGCCACTCCACAAACCACTTACTCCATCACTGTTATCATCATGAGAACAACCACACTTCTGAATGAGCTCGAAGGTCTCACTAGCTTATCTCCAACAGTGGCCATAAGTGTACGGCTGAGTAAGAATACAAAGGAAAACATGTGTTTGGTATTTCCCACTACCACTCTCCTAGCTTTCCATACTTTTCACCTCCACATCTTCCTGGGCTGCATGTGGTTTCCACATATTTAGTAACTCTAAGTGTATTCTTCTGCCCTGAACTTGTCAGCCACTATTTAAGCCCAAGCAAGCTCCTACCTACTACAACATGCTTTGGCTATGAGGTCTGTGGTGAAACACTGACAGAGTTGGAGTTGTTAAACCTGGAGAAGAGAAGACTCCAGGGAGAATTTATTGTGGCTTGGGAAGATGAGGAAAGACTTTTTAGCAGTGCATGTTGCAATAGGATGAGGGGTAGTGTTTTAAATTTAAAAAAGGGAGATGCAGGCTGGATGTGAGGGCTGTAAAATATTGGAACATGCTGTACAGAAAGGTGGTAGATGGACATTCCCTGGAGACATTCAAGGCCAGGTTCGATGCGGTACTGAGCAACCAGATCTAGTTGAAGATGTCCTTGCTCATTTCAGGGGGATTGGAGTAAGTGAATTTTGCAGGTCCTTTCCAATCCAAACTATTCTGCTATTCTAAACTTTTATGACCTTCGCTTGTCTGAGCTTACTTTCTGCCAACCTCATTTGAAATTCTTTGCTTCTTTTACTTTTCCCATACTTTTTGTGATTTTGTAGTATCTCACAGACATCTATTTTCTATACCAAAGAATGCTGGAGTACTAAGAAATTCCGTTTTGTTCAAAATAAAAAGAACATGGAACTGTAGGAACAAGTCCAGAGGAGGGGCACGAGGGTGACCAGGTGACTGGAGCACCTCCCATATGAAGATAGGCTGAGAAAGTTGGGGCTGTTCAGCCTGGAGAAGAGAAGGCTGCGTGGAGACCTCATAGCAGCCTTCCAATATCTGAAGCAGGGCTATAGAGGTGCTGGGGACTGACTCTTCATTTGGGACTGTAGTGATAGGACATGGGGTAACAGGCTCAAATTTAAACAGGGGAAGTTTAGATTGGATCTGAGGAAGAAATTCTTGACTGTAAGGGTGTTGAGGCACTTTAATGGGTTGCCCAAAGAAGTTGTCAATGCTCCATCCCTGACAGTGTTCAAGGCCAGGTTGGACAGAGCCCTGAGTGTCATGGTTTAGTGGGTGATGTCCCTGCCATGGCAGAGGGGTTGGAACTAGATGGTCTTAAGGTCTTTTCCAACCCTGACTATTCTATGATTCTACGATTCTGTAAGAAATGTACACTTTTGAATACCGAATAGACTACGTGTATGGGAATTGAGTTTGCCACTGAATGTAAATTCTCTTTACCTACTTGTAGAAGTTCATGTCTTCTGCCCTCTGAATCCACTGTGTTTATATTCAACTTCCTTGAGCCAGTGTACGCATTTAGAGTTTGCCTATAATGATCTATGTTTGCTTCTAAAGCCTTACTGGATAAAAAAATATATCTATAGTTTTCTAGCAAGCAAAACCAATCTCTGTTCTGTGTTTTCAGCGTTAATTAACTTAATTTACAAGGAAAAGTTTAAGTATTAAAAGGAAACAAACCCACCAATAATCTCCAGGATTGCAGAGTACAATATCTCTCATGATCAACATGAATTTGCATTGAGCAGTTCCTCACACACACAGGCAGAATTTAATTAGGCGCAGTGTAGAAAACCAGTGTCCAAACAAGTACATCATTACAGCTTCACAAATAACATTTTGACTGAGGCTGAAATTTCTGCCCTGTACAAGTGGCCAGTGTTCTGGCTAAAGGAGAGCTACACCCAAATGTAGAAGGGCTAAATTTGACTCTTCCTGTCTGCAGGGAGCAAGCTGGACTCCACAACGTTCCTTCAGCTGTGCTTGCCAGCAGCTCCTCAGGCAGAAAGCATTTGAAAATCAGTAAATTGTAAATTACAAAATTGAGTCTTACCATATCGTTTTAGTAATCTAAATAACGGCATTTAGCAGTCTAATTAACACAGATTAATGGCAAGCACAGAATTATCTATTCTATTTGTACACTACACCCTAGATGACACATTTTATCTAGCTGTAGAAACACATAACTGAAAGCTTTGAAATAATCCCAAGTAATATCTGATCCACTCAGTTACATTTATCAGGATTTATTTCTACACTTACCTCCCAAAGGCTTTCTCTCACCTACTTTTAAATGCCACTCAGCTGATGACTGGCACCATCCTGGCTACATGGCACTTGCAGATAAATCTTTAATAGGACTTCAGATATGCCCACAAGGAGAATGCCACCTGTGCCATGTAATGCCTGTTTCCTTATGCAACAGAAATAATGACAGTCTTAACAAAACTGATTACTTTTTCAAGAGAGTAAAGTAATGCAGGGTGCAGATGCAGGTACTGTTACATGAGATATTTTCCTCTTTGTCTTTGCCTACAGAAGGGTGCTGCATGGGCATTGACGAAACTACAGAGCAGCCAGAATTTTGCACCACAGGGAGATTAAACCTAAATTTTGAAAGCTGAAGCGCATGAGGCAGCAATATCCATACAGCTCTGCTACCCAATACAGAAGCCCTTTATACTGTATCCACAGAGCCTTTGTGGCAAAAGCATGTGGATTTGCACAGGATTTGTGATAACGTACAGAGAAACAAGGAAATTTCAAAAATATCTTCAACTATAACTTTCAAAATAGCTTTCAAAAATATCTTCAATTTGCAGTCTCCCTGTCATGTTGACATCTACTGCAAAGCTCCATCAAAAAGCTGTGCAGAAGGCTATTGCAGCTTTCACAGGCATGAAGATCGTAGAACTAGTCACTGGACATTGAGCCATTGAACACAACTCTTTGCGTGCGGCCATCCAGCCAGTTCTTTATCCACTGAGTGGTCTGGATATCAAATTGATGTCTCTCCAGCTTAGAGATAAGGATGTCATGTGAGATAGTGTCCTGCTTTGCACAAGTCCAGCTCCATCCCTGGCAGTGTTCAAGGCCAGGTTGGACATAGCCTTGGGTGTTATAGTTTAGTGGGAGGTGTCCCTGCCCATGGCAAGGGGGTTGGAACTATATGATCTTAAGGTCCTTTCCAGCCCTAACTATTCTATGATTCTATTATTCTATGATGGATAAATCAGTCCACCTTTACTCTAGGGAATGCATCTTATTTAGGCACACCCTCCAGCTGAGTCAGAGCTACCATAAAATGTAGTAGGTTCCCCTCTTCTTCCCAGGCTACAGATGGCATTAACCCTTCCTTTACCAATAATATGCCAATTTTTCTTTTATCTTTAATTGCAAAGGTTTTATACAGAGACAAACAGTTAAGCCCTCTCTGAATAACAGAAGTTGTAGACACAGGACTCTGTATATATAGCTTGTGCTTAAAAACTGATGTTCACAAGTATGCTGGCAGAGAAGTGGAAATTGATTTTTCCCTAACAAATACCACAGTTAAAAAAAAATGGATAGCAACCTCTGTCCAGACCTCGTTCACTTTTAACCTGCAGGGGTTTTTCCCTTTGGTCACATAGCCAACTCGTTTTTATGAGATTCATCTATGTAACTTCTTCATTGTTTTCCTATTACATCAGTTTATAGCAGGATTTCCTTTCAGTGTGTCAATTACTTCTCTGTATGTGCTATCAACTGAATGCAGATTACATCTTCATTGACATTCATGAAAAAAATCACCCTGATAGATGACACAGGATGAATAACAGTTAACAAATTAGTATAAAGTATCAAATTAAAAGTCATAACCACAGCTACTGATGCAATTAAATGAAACACACTGATTATAGAATCATAGAATTCATAGAATAGTTAGGTTTGGAAAGGGCCTTAAGATCATCTAATTCCAACTCCCCTGCCATTGGCAGGCACAACTCACACTAAATCGTATCACCCAAGGCTCTGTCCAACCTGGCCTCGGACACGGGCAGGGATTGAACACTCACAACTTCCCTGGGCAACCCATTCCAGTGCCTCACCACCCTTACAGTAAAGAATTTCTTCCTTATATATAATCTAAACTTGGTTTATTTTGAAAAAGTTCATTTACTTTATCTCATTTATCATTGAATTTCTGTCACTAATTTAGTGACAGAAGAACGGCTTTCCTGTTATGCAAATATATTGCCATTTGAGATCACTGATTCTTATTTGAATTATACTGACTATATAATATGTACCTATACTGATATGTCTTCATTGTCATTATAGGTGCTCTGTGGTTCTCTATGTACACATAAACACACACATACTTGCACTTAATCATGTCACTTCAAGTAATATGATTTTCCAAGCACACACTTAAATACTTTAGGCCTTTTATCCTGGTAGGAATGTGCCTTTTGACAAACAGAAAAGCATCAGAAATAGGACTTGAAACACACTGAAAATAGCCTGTTTGTAATCATAGAATAGTTAGGGTTGGAAAGGAACTTAAGATCATATAGTTCCAACACCGCTACCATGGGCAGGGAACCTCACACTAAACCATGCCACCCAACGCTCTGTCCAGCCTGGCTTTGAACACCACCAGCAATGGAGCATTCACAGTTTCCCTGGGCAACCCATTCCAGTGCCTCCCCACCCTCACAGTTAAGAACTTCTTCCTTAAATCCAATCTAAAGCTCCCCCATTTAAGTTTCAACCTGTTAGCCCTTGTCCTGTAACGACAGTCCCTAATGAAAAGTCCCTCCCCAGCTTCCCTATAACCCCCTTCAGATACTGGAAGGCTTCTATGAGGTCTCCACGCAGACTTCTCTTCTCCAGGCTGAACAGCCCAAACTTTCTCAGCCTGTCTTTATATGGGAGGTGCTTCATGCCCATGATCATCCTTGTGACCCCCCTCTGGAATTGTTCTAAAAGTTCCATGTTCTTTTTATGGTGAGAACACCACAACTGTACACAATACTCCAAGTAAGGTCTCACGAGAACAGAGTAGAGAGGCAGGATCACCTCCTTCAACCTCCTGGACATGCTCCTTTTGATGCAGCCCAGGATACGGTTGGCTTTCTACATTGTCTTAGTCAATTTCCCTTGAAAGAAAAGAAAAATATTCACGAGTTAGATGACTCAGAATTTCAGAACACTTAGTTCCCTATATTGCCACAGCTGCAGCTCTGAACTGTTAAAAAACAAATATTCCTGTGTCATAGTTATCTTACTGAATTCTCACTTCTCCATGAACTAACTTTAGTCTCAGTCCTGGAAGTGGTACATTTTCCAAGGCTAGTCAAATTTATAAAGTTGCACATATAAGAGTGGGATCTTACTAGCTTGGACCAAATTCTGAGATCTGTCCTCACTGGGGCAGAGAAACATTCAAGGGGGATCTTGGATGTATCTCCTCCATTCTAGCGGTGTGGTGGGAAAGGTCTAGCAGGAGGTAATGTGTCTCCATCACATTATTTGGTAGAAGTCCTCTGGCCCCCCATTTGAGAAATTCTGCCACCCACATATCATCCATGGCACCTGTAAGAAGGAGAGGAAACCAGAGGAACAGAAAGGGGAATGCCACAGAGGAGATTATGGTCCTACAACAAAACCAGATGATACGGGAGCATGGAAATACTGTGGAATAAGTGGAACATGGGGAAAAACCCTCCTCATCCCTATACACAGTTTTCTCTCACCATAATTGCAGTTAGCTTAATGGTTTCACAATACTTATTGCAATACTTTTTTAGTGTTGGTTTTGAAAAGAATATATCACCCATGACGAAATGTCACTTATGCAAAGTATATCACTTATGATGACAATGCACTGATTTAGCAGGAAATCAATGTACAGGGTGTTACTTAATTTCAACTTCTCCATGCAGACAAGCCATGGGCCCCAGAGTTTCTCTTGTATCCTTGGTGGAAGTAATTACTAGAGACTTCAACAGAAATGGAAATGCTTCTCTCAAGTCAGTAAGTAGGCTAGAATGAAATAAGTAGAGGTAGTAAATGGAAGGCCACTTTACTCACTGTTCATCCTTTTTCTTTACTTCTGACATGGGCTAGAGCAGCTGCAAAATTACCTACCACATGTAGTGAAGAACCTTGCTTTTCTAGCCTGACACTGGAGTAGAAATAGGCAGGAGTGCAAGAAATGAGTTGCTCCTGAGGAAGTTGCACTGTGTAAAACTGCAATTTGAAGTACAACACACTTCCTTCTCTTAAGTTTTTGTATTTCTGGACCTTTTGCTATATATGTAAACCAGAGGAGACCCTGTCAACTTCTATTTCCTGTTCCCCATTTCAGTTACAAACTCTTGTTTTCAGAGTTTGGGTTCCAGGATGTTTTTACTGCACTGAACCTGCATGTTCATGGCAGAAAGCTGGAACTGGTGTGGTTTTGTCACCTCATATAAGAAGACAACAAATAAAATCAAGTCTTCCAGTACTCTTTCAAATACTCTTTCATGCTTCTGCAAATGCCAAGATGATAACAGCAAACTATAAAGATGCAGTATCTACAGAGCAGATACATTATTCTTCTTTAGTTCAACCTGCAAGTGTACATCCCCATATGCCAGGCAGAGCTATGCTGTCATCACAGTCCTCCTGTGGTGTTGTCTCTTCTGGAACTACAGCTCACTAGCACTAATTCAGATAGAAATCTGGGGAGTATCTATCAGGAATTAGACCAGTTACAGTATTTGACATTCAAACTCCACAGCCAACAGCACCAATGGCAGCTTGCAGGACGGACCTTTCACCAGCTGTCAGTGTTCTGGCCCAGCACACCAGCAGTGTTGCTCAGGTTCAGTTTTCAACTTGATTCAGCACCCTTGCCTCCAGAAACTTCCATGTGGAAATGCACATGCAAGCCACAACCTTTGCTGCATTTGTCAGGTGAATTCAATTGCAAGGCAGTTTTGAGCTCCTTTAACTATACTGTGGCATGAATACAGTCTGTAATTATCTAATTTACAGGGAAACAATTAGATTATTGTACCACATAATAGCAATTCTGACAACCCATGTCTTGTCCTCTTTCATCACATTCCTCCAGCTTTTCAAATCTCAGGTATTGTGGATGTTAGCCTTTTCTGTGCCTCCTTATTCTTCTAATTTTACCTGTGCTTCTGACCTTATAGTGACTGAAACTTTTCTCTCCTGTTGGAATAACATTTATGTACCATTTTTGCTGTCCGTAAGTTGTACCACACATTCTGCCTGGTCATGTTATTCAGTTTTATGTACTGGGATGTTGAGATTGCCACTCTCATATTTGTTCACACTTGGCTGTACTGTCAAGGACCTGTTGTTAAGGTACTGAGGTACTTTGCTGATGAAGAATGGCAGCAAATAACGCAGCTTTCTGAGGCATTTCATCCTACCTGTAACAAGATGTCCATATCTTTGCTCGGTTCTCTAGTCCATGCCAGGAAAAAAAAAAAAAAAAAAAAGAAAAAACAGTGAATAGGTAGCCAGGCCGTTGCAGTGGGCACTATATATTGAATCATTAGTGAAACTAATGCCAAAAAACCCTCATGATACTCACAGGCAAATCTGAATACCACAACACTTCACACATCCCCGCAGATTTATCAGGGGCATAGTATAGCACGGCTGCTCCATGCAAGGCTGTGAGCAGGGAGCTGAGGCAGTATCAAGGCTGGTGAAAGTGTAGCCTTGAGACAGGAGCCCGCTCCCACAGTTCCCAGACAACATGAGCAGAGCAGATCCAGTGGCAGCAGACAGGGTCAGACACTTCCTGCTGGACGTGCTGTAGGGATAAAGCAGGTCTGAAGTCAAATCAGGAAATCAGACTCATGAGGCAAGGTGAGGATCAGGAGAGCATGAGGTGAGAACAGTACACATGCAGTGTGGCTCAGGCGAGATCAGACTGCACGGGCCTGATCCTGGACACAGCTTCCAAGCTGAGAGCTGACCAATTGATATTTCAATTGTTTTCACAGCAGCTCAATCCAAGGTTATGCAGATGTGTGTATTAAAGCTGGCCTTGAATACAGGTTGGAAGAAAAAAATTCTGCCTAGGATCTGAGAAAATATTTACAGCTCTGGTTTCTGTTGGCTACCACTGAGGGCTTTCTTTTTTTCAGTTCTGGTCTGTGCACTCTGAAGTTGGCCTGGGCCATGCAGGGTGATACTAATGCGGGCAAAGGACTAGACCATGGGGTCCTGCCAGGCTGCAATATTTTGGCATTTGTAGAATCATAGAATCATGCAATCATAGAATGGTTTGGGTTGTAAAGGACCTTAAAATTACCTAATTCCAACCCCCCATGCCATGGCCAGGGACTTCTCACACTAGACCAGATTTCTCAAAGCCCCATCCAACATGGCCTGGAGCATTGCCAGGGATTGGGCATTTACCACTTCTTTGGGCTACCCATTCCAGTGCCTCACCAGCCTCACAGTCAATAACTTCTTCCTTACATCTAACCTGAACTTCTCCTGTTAAAGTCTGAACTTGCTATCCCTTGTCCTGTCACTACAGTCCCTAATGAAGAGTCCCTCCTCAGCATCCCTATAGGCCCCATTCAGATACTGGAAGGCTGCTCTGAGATCCCCACGCAGCCTTCTCTTCTCCAGGCTGAACAGCCCCAACTTTCTCATCCTATCTTCATACAGGAGGTGCTCCAGTCC
>JANRGW010003769.1:0-16649 GCA_024733675.1 Psilopsiagon aymara
GGGGGCGGGGCTGCGGCGCGCCGCGGCGGAAGGACACGGGGGAAGCTGAACCTTCGCCGCTGGGGAACAAAGAGGGACTACTTTCAGCGCGCTTGCCGAAGGAGAGATCCCTACGCCGCGGCCGGGACTCGTTGCGGCAGCGCTGAGGGGAGGTCGGTGGTACGCCCGGGGCTCTGGGGGGGGTTCGGCCGGATTCGGGCCGATCATAGTGCCCCGCAGCAGTGAGGAGCGGCCTCGGCGTCCGGAATGATCCGGGGAGAGCAGAAAGGGGCGGGAGCCCGGCTGCACGACGCGGCCCAGGCACCACGGGCTGCTGGTTGGTGCCAAGGGCGTACCGTGTGGAACGGAGTCAAGTGCTCTGCAGCGGGTCAAGGGGATGCTGCCATTTTAGGAGGCGAGCGAAACTTCGGTTTCTCTTGTTAGCAGTAGCTGTATTAGCTAAGAGAAATTCGCTTGTCGCTTTCTGTCACTGAGAAGGGCTTTATTTTGTGACTGTTTTCTAGATGTCAGTCCCCACAGTCGTCATGGTTAAACGCAGCAGTTGCCCGGTGCAGTGGTGCCACACGCAGGTTACAAAGCTTACTCCAACCCCATAAGTTACTAGGCACTGCTGTGGTCTCTGTGCAGTACTGAAATGTAAGTACTCAACTGAGTCAGATCTCACCATCTGCTGTGCCAGGGGCTCGGAGAGAGGCTGGATTTGGTGGCCTGGAAGGTGGAATTCCCAGTTCCTGCCTGTGTACTGCTCGTGTTTTGCCTGACCTCTCAAAGTCACCTCCCTTCCTGGAACAAGCCAATGAAAGTAAGACACGGGATCAGCTTGCCATCCTAGGAAGAATGGCAAGGCACCAGACTATGGTTCAGTCTGGCCAACTCCTAGTTACATCAGAATGAAGCAGTATTCATGATGGAAGTTCCCACAGGTTTCAGGGGATGCAGTTTTCCCCTGGATGCACTAACTAGGCAGTGTTCAGTAATCAGCTTGGTCTGAGGCTGAAACCACACTTGCACAACACAAAGGCCCCTGGCTACTCTCTGGATTTTCACATGCTGGAAACAGCAGTATGGTACTTTTGTTAGTGCTAAAGGCAGAGTTAGTGCTAAAAGCAGAAGAATTGCACTCAGTAAAATTTTTTAATGGCAACAATGGTGTGAGAGCCGGTGTCTGGTTAAGTTAAAAAACAAACCTGTAGCCAGCAACAGAATAAACACATTTAAACATCAATAATTGGCTCCTTCACAATGTTTTTAGTGTCATACTTGCAGGGTCTCACCAGTCTTGTCCTGCTGTATCTCTGAAGTGACTTAAATCAAAACTTGTCAAAGTACAATCACTCCCCTATACTGCAAATTGTTTCACCACCAGCACCAACACAACACAACACAAAAGCTCCTGACCAGCAAGACACATGCTATCTCTACTCTCCTTGTTCCTAGGATACTGTTCCCAAAAGCAGTTTGCATTACCCCACTGCAGAATTGTAGAGCTGCATAGCCCCATCCTATCCTATCCATAAAGCATCACTTGTCACAAAGCTAGGAACTGCTGCTGGAATACCATTATCTGGGGGTAGTATGAAAAGAAACTAGGAATCCCTGCATTATACAAGAATAATTAGGGTTTGATAAACTGATTAGTTTGCTATTAGAGGCATTGCGATAGTTCACCCAGAATATAGCTCTCGAAGCTTGTCACCACTAGCTTTATTACTACCATCCACAGACTATCAGGATTTTCCCACAACCTCAATTCCATAGCATCTTCCTCCCATAATATCTGAGAAGTACAATATGAGCTCATAGCCAAACACCAAATAAAACCATTTTAAATTCTTCCTTCTTTAAGGCTAGCTGTTACCAATAGCTAGAAAAGCTCAAAACCATACACCTCCCACATACACACCTCACATTTCACTACCTTCATTTAGTAACTCTTTAGTAATTTAGCATCCTTCTTTTAATCAGTTTAGCAGTCACTGAATCTCCATCTGACAGGAAACCCCCTTCTAGAGCAGTGACTGTGTAAGTCTTACCCACCTGACCCATCTGCTATACCAAGTAAATCAAATAGCTGAGGTATACGTAGACACCGGTGAAGACACAGGTCTTCAAGTTCAACAAGATGTACTCTGGGAGGAATGGGCACTGGAAGGGGCTCTTTCATTATTCCTTTCTGAACAGGTTATTACAGGGTTGAGGATCTTACTGGAAATGTGCAAATGATCCTTTACAAATGGTTTGCAAGTCAGAGTGCTCAAAATCAGCAAACTTGTACTTAGTGCAGGAGGATCCTCGTTAATCACCACTAAAGTGGGGCAAAAAAATCAACAGCAATAGAATGCAAACAATTTAAACACTCTTTCCACAGTTCCCGTTAATATACTATGAAACATCTACGATGAATCTGATTTGGAAGCGAGCTAGAATCTCCGTCTGCTTTCTATTCAGTGCTAATAGTAAAACAGCCAGTTATTTCTGCTGTTAACATATGGCAAGACTGGATGTCATGACTTCAGCATGAACTTTCTTACTTTTTTCTTTTCCACTAATACCTCAAAAGTATTTGAACAAACAGTTGTGTCTCCTGTTGCGTTTTAAATCATGTCCATTTTATGTATGTACTTTGAGACACAGAGTGACCAAAGACAAATAAAATTACCTTTCATCCAATGTCAGTGAGGGTTTTCTCATGTCAATAATAATAATAGATATGTTTAGCTTTATTCTATGTTATCTCATAAATAGCTGCATTTCAGAAAGGAGATAACGAATAACAATCTGGCATTGTCTTTACCTCTGTCTGTGTTTGTCCACTTACTGTTAAACAAGCTCTTGCCATAAAGACATGCAAAAGCGAAGTCTTGGCTATTTAAAATTGCATCTCGCCTTGCTGGCACAGCAGTGAAAACTAAAATTTCATGTTCAAAATGTAAATTCCCTGTACCCAGCAAAGATGGATAAATTTGAAGAGTCAGAAGCAGCAGCATTTCTCTTAGACAGGGCCCCTTCTTGCAAATGTTAATATATATTTTAAAGGCTGATATTATATTTATATACTTCCCTTGACACAATGGCCACATAAATATTAATCAAGCAACCCAAAACAACTAAAATTCAGCAGTGCATGTAGATGAGAGCACCAACTGCTGCACAGTATTATTTTCCATCAGCTTATTTTATCACACAGTATCACATAATGTCAAAATGATACCCCTGAACAAGACAGTGCTGTAAAGCTTATCTTTATACAGATGGTTGTCATGACCACAATTCGGGAAGGAGGGAAAATTAGATCCCAGGCCATTTTCTCTGCATTGTTTAAGCATGGGAACAGCAAGGAAGATCACCTGGGATCTTGCTATCTTAAATCAAGATAAATATGGCACATCTAGCTTTACATAAACATGGTAATTAGTGAGACAATGCACATATGCTGCATTTATTATGGCTCAGCTCAGAAAAGAATCTTCAATTTCAACATCTAAAAAATAGGCAAGTGATGTTCTAACATGCAACAAATTTTATGTTGTATTATAACTAGCTAATAATTGTTATAAAATCACAGCAATTACTCTATACACTACAGATATAAAACTAGCACTGAAAACATTTTAAAACAGGCATCTTTAAATTCTAGATAGACAAGAATATGAATAATTTTCCATCCTCGTATCAACAGTTCAGAGGAAAATAATAGGACTGGCTGTAAGGTACCCTGATATGGGTCTTCACACAGAAAATTTTTTCCCAGTACATGCACTTTGTCATTCCCAACTTTTTTATCTTCTTAGAGACAAGGAAATCCTGGAAAAGAAAAGGTCCCAAATTCCATCATTTTCTTGTGAATGTCAAGATCTTGCTTGATAAATCTCAAACTAAAAATATCCTTTTAAATGTGTTCACTGTTGTGGGCATTGTTGATCCACTTTAGCCAGTCAAATACTATTTTTTTTCTGTTAAGGTCAATGTATAAAAAACAACCTATCTGCCCCCTAACCATAACCAATTATTCCTTCATTTTTATCTCCTTAATATTAACAATCTACTGCTTGTAACTATTAAAGATAGGCTATTATGAGGGTATTGCAGTCCTATTTTTTATTAAGTCTCTAAAGCACTTCTGCAACACATACATTAAACAGCAATTACTCTGTGTGTTAGGATTTGATCTGTTTATATCACAATTCTTATTAGCCTTTGAACTAAGCTACATTTAAACTTGAAATCCATTAGAAGGTTGGTTACCTTCTAAAAAGTAACATTTAGCAATCTAACTGTTCTTTAAATCCTTCCCAGGCTCTATTACTCAAAGACTCGTTAAAAAGGAAAAAAACTCAAACACCTATGGGTGTTTACTCTGTATCTAATAAAAGACACTTTCAGATGCTTGCAAAAATGTCAAGAAGCTGCAGCTTAGAAAGTCCTTCATACTAGAGTCACTTCATGTTTTATTTCAGATGTGTAACCTTTCTTAAATTACTTGTAAAACATGTCAGGATTGTGTATGACTAACTGGACTTTGGTAGGTGGATAGATGGTTCTTCAGGTGTTCTATAGTTCCAATTCAAAGCACTTACAAACTACTAAGTGTTCACGTAAGTCTAATGCAAGACCTTTGTTACTGCTCATCTGCAGTTCATACCCTGCCATGGGTGAGAGCTGTTTCCTGGCAGTGCAAGAAGCAATCCCCCAGTTCACCTGTGTGTAAGAGTGGAGAAAAATGAAACTCATAATAGACTGAGATATTCAAGGACTGAAGTAGTCAGAGCTTGATACACAGTGTTCCTACGTTCTTAACTACATCTTTGAGTATGCTAGCTGAAGAGTGGGAAAGGCTTTTCTTGTGGGAGAGTAAGTCTCGCATCTGTCTCAGTGACACTAATGCTTTTTTTGTACCTGAAGACAGTGAGTGAGGTCCAAAGGAGAAAAAAATAAGTGCTTGCCTAGTTTTGTCCTTGCTGAGGGTGTTTATGTATGAGTTATTGTGTTCTTACTGGCAATACTGTCTTTGCTGTATTGGAGACTTATGAGCATTTATTTTAACTCTGGAAAACAGCTACATGAGAACTGCAGCTTATTACTATTCTAGCTAGTGGGAATTTTGTGAAGGTATGCAAGCCTAGTCCTGAGTAATCTTTCTTCCTGTCTTTTTCTTGTGAGACCAAGTGCATAAAAATAGGAGCTCATTACTCAGAGTTGGAATTTAACAGAGGTTTACTACTCTCTGCACTGTCAATTCTGCTGCCACAGTCATATAACCACCTTCTTTCAGAAAACAAACAGCTGCCAAGACTTACATTTTGGTTAACTGCCTGGATCAGACAGAGATTCCGGTTCCTAGACTCCCTGAGAATTCAGTCGTGCGCTGGTGCGATGCATTCCTTCCCCTGCTCTCTAAGCACAAATCCAAAAGGAGTTACTGAAGCCCTAGTGACCAAAGTAAAAATGCATAGTCAGCATTTCAGAATTAAAGCCTAAGCAAGCATTTTATTCATTCACTTTAGCTCTGCTCTGTGGATTACCAAAACTAATTGCAGTCTGAACTATTTTACAGTGTGATGGGTCATATCATATCTTCTTGAAGACTGCGGCATCATGCAGTTTTATGGCAAGGTTTTGTCTATCAGCATTTGTGCTCCTTTGTGGACTCTGAAAACGTCTGCTAGCAGAGAGTTTCCAGCCCTTGTGTGGTTAAATTTTGTACCAGTACAGACAAGATTTAACTCTAAACTGAGATGAAAAAATGTTTAACAGCCCCTCAGGACGCAGTTACATGGCAGAACACTGCTGTTTCAACTGCGGTGAAAAATCTGTTCTGGACATCAGTCTGGCTAGAGGGAGTACAGCATTCCTGCTGTTCCCCCACCACCTGAAATGCAGTATGGGCCTTCTCACAAGCCTTCAGCTGACCTGCCAAGAGCCACTCAGATAGAAAGTCCCTTGCTTCTCTTATTTTTTTTCACTTGTTTCTTCCTAATAGCATCTCTGATGGAGGCAAAACACATCTGAAGAGTGCAGCATGACAGGATCCTGCTAGCGCTTACAGCTGTTTGCATTCTGGTGAATTCAGCTGCAGGGCTGCACATACAGCAGTAACCTCTTCTGTAGGTGCTGCCAGTCCAAGAGGGCTGCACAGAAAGAACCCTAAGTGGTCCCAGGCTGATGCTCAGCCAAGTCATCAATTCCATACTCCATTTTCCCACTTACTAAATAGTACTACTGTTACATTTGTTAACTTTATATGCCTAAGTAAAAGGTGCAGTCTGAATGTCATTGTTGTGGCTAATCCAAATGTACTAGCAATTGTCTGACATATATTTTCATCCTTCCACTCTGAAGCCATGTTATCTCAGCCTGAAAGCCCAGATTCTGTTCTAACAGTGTTGTTTATCTGCATTCAGCTAAGAAGATGATACAGAAACAGATGAAAATCAATGCATATTACATCAGTCATTCATGTTCTAATTTGACATCCTTCACACTGGGTACTGGCATCCTCATCTATACAGTCCTGACTCTGTCTCTAAAATCTGGAGCTTCCAAGACAGACAATGTTTTTTCCATGCTATGTGTTTTTGTGATGATTTAAAAACATTAGTTAAGTATCAGTGTAAAACCAAAGCAACACTGTTCACTTGCAATGGCAGCAAAAGCATACTGTAAACCAGACTGTGCCTCAGTAAGCTAGTGAAATTCTTAGAATGTTTCAATAAAATAGTAGGAAAAAATGGTCTTATCAACACAGAAGAGCTGTATTTCTGCTAGGTTAATGTACTGAACACAGTACAATCTGAAGTTGTCACGGCATGCCTGTAGTTACCAGACAGCTAAACCTAAAGATGGGTTTGGGAGAAGAGAGGAAACGTGGCACATGCACACAGCCGCCACCCATCCCCCTGCCTGGCATTGCAGCCAGTGGAAGCATGCATTCTGCAAAGCAGCTAATGTGAGCTATGGGCTGGCAGTCCCACTGCTTCCCTCCCAGCGTGCTGTCAGGGCTCCCCTTGAGCCCACTTGGGTGCTCCTCTCATGTTACAGTGACCTGTTGATAGCTCTAAGTAGTATAAACTCACCCCACAGCACTGGTACGGAGGCCTGGGCCAAAGGAGGGGCTGGTGAGGCGAGTCCTAGTGAGGGGCTTTTCTCTGCAGCTGTAAGCTGAGGGTACAGATTCCTGACCCAGCCAAACTTGTCCAGTAGCTGCTGTCATCTGAGGTTGCACTCACCGCTGCTCAGAGGGCTGCTGAGGTCCTGGTGGTGGCTCTCCCCTATGCCAGGAGCCATGCAGATGTGGCTGGTCAGTGAACTGCTCTAGCTGAAAAATATTCATGCACATATGGATAAATAATACATATATTTACACATAAAAATGGGTTTGGTTTCATCCAGATCAGCCTTGCAGTAACTTTGAGTCTAAAAGCTGACAGTACATGTGCATTGAGGAGGGAAGCACAGAACCAAGGTAGCAGAAGAGGCAATAAAAGTACTAATTTAGAAAATAGCTATTTCTTCCTCTGTTCCAGTTGCAGAATGAAACATCTACAACAAGCCAACAGGGACACATAAACTGACCTTTGGTTCGACCTCATGGACTTTCAGATGGCCAAATGCATGTTCCATGGTCACGGACAGCTCATGAAGTGACAGACAAATGAAGTATTTCTGATGATGAGACAAATGAGCTGCTTCTTGAATCAGAAAAGAAGTTAGCCAGGCATGACTGGCTAGTCATGTGAAGTGAATGTCCTGTGAATTCACTGATACTGAGAAGTGTTGTGTGATGGCCTCAGCCTGACTAGAATTGAGGACCACATGCTTTCCTAACATGGGCAACACTGATGGCCATACAGAGGTCCCGATGGCTCTGCTGTTCTCCATTACAAAAAAATCAAAGTCCATCCTCCTGCCCATGAGGAATGCAAAGGGGAATATGTCGACCTTCCATAGGTGGACAGGAAGACAAGATCAGGACGAGAAAGATCACATTCAAAGGGAGTGCCTATACGAAAATACCCTGAAAAGCTGAGACAAGATGAACTTAGGAAGACAATGCACAACGAGAAAGTGTACTAAGTATGTGTCAGAATTACTTAATTCAGAAGCCAGACTGCTGTATCCTAATTCTCCTTCAAATTACAACAGCCTGTTGTCAGTTTACTTCTCCCAGGACCTTTACCAACTGCCTCAGATTTCTCAGGTAATAATGATCCTAGAACTGCCACAGAGAGGAGGAAATGCAGGCAAGCATTAACAAGACACTGCTCTAGCATGCAGGTGATTGCTAAAAGCAGAACCGGTTTTCTTTTGACCTGCCTGGAATTCAGCAGACCAAGAGGTCAAGCAGTGATGGCCTCCAAGGACTTCTTAATTTACTGCAGGTTCTAGGATGTAAAACATCTGTGATTGTGCTATCATACTAGTAAAGATATAATGCTGTATCAAGTTACCAGTGTGATTTAATTATCAGTAGATAGCCTGTGGTGAAAAAAGCATTCTTTCTTGTTATTTAAAAATATTTGAAATCCAAACCATCAAATTTAAAGTGAATTAATCACTGTTTGAATATGTTTTTCGTCTGTTTAGAATGAACTTTGAAACCTACATGATGGCTGGAAAGAGGGATGAACAAAAAGCAATGGAAAAGTTGTGTGGTTTCCACTTTGCTCTGATTTGAAATTATAATAAAATGTAACCATCAATTTCTGATGGGGAACAACAGTTGCGGTAGGAATTTGAACTGAAGTAAAAGTGGGCATAAACCTATATCCTCAGTTGTGTAAATGAGTCCAGGTTCAACCAATACCATACAGAAGGGGTTTTGAGTGGAAAGTTGCAGGACATGAACAAAAAGCTGAGATAAAACATAGGAAAAAGGAGCTCAGATTGGATGTCAGCACCCAGTAAGTTTATAAAGAGCCAATTGCAAAATAAGTTGATTGAAACCTCTGTAAATCTCACATCAAAGATGAATTAAACTATAACAAGTTATTTAGTACTTATCTAGGCAAAATAGAAATTAGATGTCCATAGTCATCTGAAATATTTTCAAATCACACTGCCTGTGTCAAATACAACTGCATTGTCCAGCTACCAGTTAACCCTTGTTAAAGGTGTAAAACTCTAACAAAGACTCTCTGTCTTCCGAGAACTGCTCAGTTTACTTCACCCACTACTGATTTCTTTTGCAGGTATACTCCCAAATTCCAAAGCAAAACTGGTTTTCTGGGTTGGAAATGCAGGTTTGTAGATTAAATGTCCTTTTGGGAAGCTACTTTGTAATATGAAAGATCTACAAAGGGTTTTATTCCCTGCTCAGTCAACAGAAAATGCCATATCTGCCACAGCTTCTGTCCTGGTGTGATGGTGGTGTCATCTGACTGCTCTGTTTGGAAAGATCTGTGAGCCTGTGTACAGTGAGAACTGAGCGCATGCACAACAGTTGCACTGTTCACCATAATAGCACAACAGTTTCACTGTTTGCCGTAACAGCACTGAATATATTTAGTTTGTCACAAAAGATATCTTTTCAATGTGTTTCCCCTGAGCTAATAAGTGCTTTTATTAACTGCAACAGTTTATTCTTTATACACTTAAATGAGTTATAACTGTTTCTAATAACTTAATAGTGTATGAAATACAGACTAAGTTTCTTTTAAAAGAAAGACAAGGAATCAAATTGCATGATTTCTGATGTAGATGCATACAGACCAATCTTAAAATACATCTTTGAGGCATGTGTTCTTACAGATACTTTATCACCAAATAACAAAATAACTTTAGTTGCAGTTCCATGATTAACAGTTGGACTTGACCTTAAAGGTCTTTTCCAACCTAAACGATTCTATGATTCTGTGATGCATTTTCTGTATCAGTTGGGCTCGTTGAAAAAGTTCCTACTACAACCTCTTTCTCTGATGCTTTCAACACAGCATTAGTGCAGGCAAAAACTTTGTCCAGCTGTGCTGTAAACTTCATCACCATCTGGATTATACAGAAACTCCAATTTTATCATTGTTTATTTTATAATAATAATTGAATACTTTGCTTAAAACAGCATTTTTGCTTCTAAGAACAATCACTCTAAGTATAAAAGAGTTTTAGTTTATTCTAGCAATTCTGTTAACAGTGTGGATTGCTGCAGAAATTTAGATGTTGACAAATCTAAAATAATTTAGGGAATACCTTATGCCTGTTGGGGTATTTTCTATCAACAATCCCACAGTACTTTCTATAAAGTAGGCTACGGGAATTAATTAATACACAATCAATACACTGCCTACTCTAGGGATCGAAAAAGACATCTGCTTTGTGCCAGGAATGTATTTGACTGGCTGACTGTTTGTTTTGTTGTTTATAGAAAGGGAAGTGAAAACTGTTTTACCCAGAAAAAAACACGGTGAATACTTAAGTACATCAACTGTACATACAGTTATTTAACAGCTTGGAATTTAAGCAATGCATTGCTGCTTCCTTCGTAAGGGCTGGTAAGTTTTCATAAAAGTTAATGTACTACAAGTTGGCTCAGAATTACCAACCTTGCTAAGATAACAGCAAAAAGACAAAAGGATGCAGACTAACAGATTTAAAATCCTTACAATTGGGGGTTTCCTACAGATTTATGCACATTGTTATTGCTTTTCTGGGGTGCTGTCAGAATCCTCTTAACAATTCAGTACAAAACTGCTGCATTTCACATGTAGAGGTTTTGAATGTAGCAGAACAAGCCAAAGAGTTACGATTTGAGAATTTTTTGCCAATATCATCATAAAGACTGTTTGATAAGGCATGCCAGTACATGGTACTAATTCATGCATACAGGGCCAATTATCAGCTTCATCAAAGACTGCAAACTGAAGCAGATTTGCTTATGTACGATTTAAAGCCTAAAGGAATGATTGGTTCAGTTCAAATTCCTATATAACACAATGATTCATTTACTCTGCCAACAAATCACAGGGCTGGAGTATATACTTGAAGGAGCCATTAGTTTTAGGGCAGATTTGAAGAGCTTCTTATCCTATTCTAAGCAGTTCCTGTTTCTGATGCTTCTTCCAAATGCCAATCTATTCCCACATTTCTGAGTATGACAGCCCACAGTGGCATACAGCATCAAACCAGAGAACCGACGTGGCTTTTTTGCTTTTTCTGGCCTATTTTTAATTTGGGGTCAGCAAAAAATTCACCATTCAGCTGCATGAACAGTTGCACGGCAGAAAAGAAAGAACAGCATGGGAGTAGGTGTATGTAGTGGAGGCCAAGAGAAGAAAGGGTTTCGCATAGCAGCTCTGTGATCTGTAGTTGCCTGTCTACCCATTTTTTCCCTCCCTACCATCACTGGCAGAAGGCAGGGTGCATCTGTACCTCACTAGCTGAGGTTCATAGCCTAGCATTTTAGTTTGAACTGATGTCCACAGGCAATTAAAGCAAATGGGCTTGACTGTGAACTGAAACAGTTCTGATGTGGAATGTCCTCCAGCAGAGGGGATGGCAGGACAGCTGGGAGTCACAATGCAGCTGCTTTGCATACTGTGCTTAAGTCAGAGCTCTTCATTAAGTACACCACGTGTTGAAAAAGGCACTACCTTGCTAGGTGAGTTGTTCCAATACTAACCTTCCTTAGGAGTTAAAAATTAACATCTTCCTTCTAAACTGATTTCTGCTGTCATCTCCTTCTCATCATTGACCTTATGTCAGCATCTACTAGCTTCCGTACTGGAATCCAGTACTTAGAACCTAAGTAGGATTTTTGAAAGAGTATGGGCTGCAACTTACATGTTTCCTGGCTCTCTGGGCCACCTTCTAAAGTACAGAGGAATATGGAAGTGCTAATTCAGGGTAAGAAGTTTTGGAAAATGGCAGAAGGGCATTAAGAAAATGCCAGCTAGACTATTTATCTTTGTGGGAAAGTCCATAAATAGGATTTCAGACTCTAATTATAGACCTTTTTTAACAGATGACTACCATGAGCATAAGATAAATAGAACAAACAAGTATTTTCCTTCAAGTAGTGTGAACAGAAGTTAACAGTAGATCTTAACTTTATTTTTCCACTATTCAAAGAAGGAAACAGCGTGGATAATTAAGCAATATAACCACGTTGAAAGCTGGGTACATTTTAAGTATCAGTAGGCAAAAATAAGTTGTCTGAAAATGATAAAATTATTTTCAAATGAGAAACAGATTAATGCTAAGCAATGGTACTCTGACCATGCACTTTAACACGTAACTTCAATTAATCCTTGGGTAACACTCTTGAACCTTCCATCTCCAGCAATTAATAGAGGAATTAGACTTTAAAGGACAAATGCATACAAAGGAAACATTCTGCCAGTGGACTGAATCTGAACTTCATTGTCTTTGTAGACTTTGAAACAATGAGAATACAAATGAAAACTGTTGTTTAGCATCTGCTTACAACTGATCCTTACTGACGTAATGACCTTCAAAGCTTTTATTCTGAATAGAGTGTTTCTGGAGTTTCCCCAGTCCTCTAGCATAAAAAGGACTTTTATACATATATATAAAAAGCTTTCTATCATGAATTTATGAAGACCTATTTACTAAGAGCTGTTAACTGTAATGTTTTCTGGTACATTTGGAATTTTAAACAATATACCAGAAAAAAACAGTAGACATTCTCTACTTTGAGAGACACAATGTCTCTCAAATCAAAGACTTGTACCCCCAACTATTATTAAACATTGATAAATGCTGATTAATTTGGTTCTAATCTCAGTGAAGTCACACACAAATGAGTCATACATTTGTGTCATTCATCTGACTGTATTAAAACATGATTTTTGATGTAGATATGTTTAAATAAGATAAAAGTTTAAGTGGTTACAGACAGACACTTTATTCTGGCATAAATCCAAGCCACTGATGAAGGGAACTGGATCCCCTCTAACCTAACACAGAGTAAAAAAGAATAAAGATTATTTTTTAGTTCACAACGTTGATCTAGCTCTTTATACAACAGAAACAGTTGTGCCAACCCAAAAGAGAAGGGAGGCACCAACAGCAAGAAAAGGTGACACCATCTCCTTCTGCAGCAGGGTAGATTCATGTGAGATTGAAGTGACCATGTAAACAAAGCCTTAAAAATGAAACCTGCTGGCTGGAAGAGTCTGTTTCCTCAAATAGATTAATGATTTGTTTACAACGAGTTAAGCCACAAGGGAGTCTTTAACAGGCTTTGTCTGCTTTCCGGGTAAAGAGATGGTTCCATCCATCCATGCCTAGAAGCATTAGCATTTATAAGAATTTGAATGTGATAGGAAATAATCGATTAGGATAAAATTAAAGTTAACACACTGATTAAATCACAGTTCACAGAAATTAGCAGGAGAGGAAGGCAATGGAATCTTACTCTGAAGGCAACATGAGGGAAAGTTTAGGTCTATAAAGGTTGGACTTGTCCCCAAATCTTCATTCTCTTCCACAAAGACAGGGTTAGGCCTGTAGAAAGGACTTGGGAAGTAGGGTCTGTATAAAAGCAGACTCCCAGACAGATCTTTGAGCAAGTACCTTGATAGTTGGGTAATGTGAACCTTTAAATTTTTGTAGACTTTGTTTTAGGAAATGCAGCTGGTTTTATTGTAAATAAATGTTCATGTTGTGTATTGTGTAAATACAGGTATTAAAAGTAAATAAAACCCCAGGCAACTGGCAAATACTAAGGCATTCCATTCCTACCGGTACTGCCCATGATCAGAGACTATTTCTTAGGCATATTCAAAGTATAAAAGCACTAATCCAAGAAGCCATGCTAGGCAGATGGGACGTTGGTACAGCTGTTGTGAGAAAGAGAAGACTTGTGATTGTTAACATCAGAAGTCCTGTGATTCTTAACATTAGTCTGATGATCCTTGCATAGAATACAATGGTGGGGAGACTGCGTGAACACTGAGAGTTTCCCATGAAGTCCTTTATGATTGTATTCGAGTTAAATCAGTAGGGGAGTGCAGCTGCTTCAAATAACTGTGTCAGAAGCAAGTCTAGTACCATTGCAGTAAGTTAATGTTTAGCTCTTGTTTAATGTTAAAACCTGTATTACTTGCTCAAGTAACACAGACTTCTCTTCAAAACAAACTGGATAAAATTATTTCTTTTCAAGGTGCACATTACATTGAGTATCTTGAAGAATTCAGTTTATTCTCTGTAGTTTTCTTTTCTCCTCATTAGTCTCATATTTTCATTCACTGTATGTCTAGTATTTCTGGATGCTTTAACACATATAACCACTCTTCCAAATTACCATAGAACTGAACAGGAAGGTAAAAAGGTATTATAAACCACATTAATCTTCTGACACTTTGAGTGACAAACACTACACTTGTATAATCAGGAGCTGATTTCTATCTTTTACACAAACACTGCATCACTAGAATAACAACACTCAATGTTGATATAGCTGGGTAGGAAACCTGAATTTAGCATGTAGCAGTTGTAGCAGTAAATCAGCTGAACTTTTACTGCTTGGGCATTAAGACAGACCAAAGTTTTGACACTGGCACACAAAAATGGGCAATGTGTGAACTGCAGAATAGACTGGCTGTACAGTAAATAACATATCAATATGATTTATGGCTGCTTTTATGTATCTGCCCTCTGGTCTTTAGAATATTACTTTGGTTTTGCACACCCACTGAACATCAAGTCTGTGTGTGTTGCACCTTTTCTGTTTCTGTTCTGGCTTACGTGGCCTAGCTTTTCGTGGGAGCTACCTCTACTGAGGCTTAACTGGGAATTCTGTCTTTAACAGGTAGCTGAAAGGCCTTACTTTTTATCATTTAGCTAAAGCCTGGGCACAAGGAGTACTTGAAGAGGAACTAAACACTTCAGAGCTGGAATAAAGCACCTGCTCTCACATACGACGAAGATCTCATGTACTAAGTGAAAAATATATCCCCTAATGAATATATGCCAAGAACTGTTCAGATCCAGACATAACAGGAATGAAACATTTAGATCCTTGCCAGCCATATGGGAGACCTGCATTTCAAGCTTACTGCCAGCCTGTCATTCCAAGGGTTGGCATGAAGGGTTGGATGAAGTAATGGCTTGAGATTATTCAGCAAAACGTTTTCATGTTTGCTTTATGGTGTCCTCTGTGTTGCCGTTCTGTTGCAAGCCTGTAATCTAGCTGAACTTGTACAAACCACTCAGCTGTAGAGGGAGGTGATGCAGAAAGCATGGCCATCTGGGCCCGCCTGAATAGGAAAAGAACACCCTTACTGCGGGAGCTGCTGTCTGTTATTAAAACCAGCATTGCTTTTACAGGAGTGCCAAATCTTACTAATTAATTTTCAGATTTATGCTTCAGAGTGACTCTGGCAGCGATTATATTATTCAAAAAGCAGACTGTTCTTGAATCTCAAAGCACAAGCCTCCTCGCATTCTGCAGAGCTAGAGCTGTAATACTTTGTGAACTCCTCACATTTGGTTTCCAGATACACATCTTTCCTTTAAAGTATGCCCTGCCGAAACCAAGTAACTTATCCTTACAGTAATATTTTTGTGACCTGTCTTTTCATCAAAGCAGCCTTCTTTGTTAACCATACTGAACACAAAAGCCGTAACAAGCTACATTAATCTCCTCATTACTTTTAACCCTACACCGTGGCATAATCTTTTGGCCTAAAGCCTTACAGGCAAAAAGCATCTGAACAGCAGACTCTGAGCTCTGACTTTGACTCTGGTAACAGTGCATTAAGAGAAGTCACCATCAAGTCATAATCACAAGAAGGCAGAACAAAAACCAAACTTACGTTAGCAGTGTTCTCACTAACTTCGGTTGGTGTGGGGCTTCTCACACAGTGTGTTCAGATATCCACTGCTGAAGGAGCAATTGGTAATGTTTTCACTATTTTACGAGCCTCACATCCCTCATCTGCATTAACATGGGCCCAAACAAACTCCCTCCTTATTTTGGAGGAAATAGAGGGCTTTAGACTGTACAGGCCCGCAGCTGGTTTTAATACCCTGTCCAGTAAATGACGGGAGCCTGTTCCCAATCAATGAGACACGTTATTTATTAACTGACTTCTTCATAATTGTCCCCAGACCGGGCCCGACCGCTCCCGGGCAGACCTGAGGGCCGAGCGCACCTCGGGGGTGGCTCTCGTCCCCACAAGCCCCGCTCCTGCCCCTCACGGCCCGGGAGCGGGAAAACGGACGGGAACAGCCCCACGGCCTCGACGCGGCTGAGGGGAGAAGGCGGAGTCTGCCCTCCTCCCGCCTCAGTCCCTCGCGGCTGCGGCCCTCCCCCGGAGCCGCGGCTGGGGGCGCGGGCGGGCTTTCCCCGGGCTGGAGCGGCCGCTGCCCGCCCTTTTTGCCCACTGACAGCTGCTGTCGCTCGGCGCCCGCCGGAGCCGGGGAGAGCGTGGCCGCCCGTGCCGGAGGGCCGCCGCCCTCGCCCCTTCTTCCCTCGCCGCTGCCGCGCGTGTGCCGTGCCGAGCCGAGCCTTGCCGAGCCGGCGGTCTGCGGCGGCAGGCGGGGAAGCGCTCCTCACCGCTCCGCCTCCGATCGCCGCCCGCTGCGGGGATGTGTGATTGCCATGGCGAGGCGGCTCTTCGCGGGGGCCTGGCTCAGGAAACCCCACTATGCGCAGGTAGGCCGGCGGCGGGCCGTGGCAGCGCCCTTCCCTC
>JANRGW010003769.1:16756-39734 GCA_024733675.1 Psilopsiagon aymara
CGCCTGTTGCCGCCGGTCGGGTCTGGCCTCGCTTGCGCCTCCGGCCCGCGCTGCCGGACCTGTTACGCGGCCGCCGGCTCCGCGGCCCCCTCGGGGTTTCGGGGTTTCCAGTTGAGCAGCTACTAGGGGCCCGGAGGAACCCTGATGCTTCTCTCCACGTGTCCCTCCTTTGCACCTGCGGCCGGTGCTGTGGACATTCATCCCATCCCGGGATGGACTACAGTTTGCATGGGCAGACTCGTTTATTTCGTTTGTGTCCTGAAAGAATCGGTGTCCGGCACTTTCCCTTTGCTGTCGAGTAGTTATTTGCTCCATGCGTTTGTGCATGCGTTCATAGACACACTTTTGTGTTTACTTACACCGGTACATGTTTGTGTTACTTAAGCTGCTTTTGTGAGGATGCTTCGGTTGAAAGCACTGTGGCTGCTATGTAGCAGGAAGCTCTACCGTGAAATGTTAGTTGTGACATTGTGGCACATTAGAGGGCTATTCTTTGGGATTCCTTTTCGTCTGTTGCATTGTATTAACTAAAACGAGCATTTGTTGAGTTGGGGAGGATAAATAAAATGTTTACTTATACGTGCTGCTTATGTGTTTGTCATCTGTTGATATCTTACGGGCTGCTTTCTGATCCCTGGATTAAAAGATGTGAACTTTATCCTGATGCATTTTAAAGTCTCCAATGTTTTAATTCCTCCTTTTAGGGAGCTCTTGCGATGTTGTTCTCTGTTTGGGAGTTCCTGAAATAGGATATAACATTTAAGAAGTGTACAGATATGGGTATAATCTTACACTCTTTAGTATTAGTTTTATAATATGTATCTGGGTCAGTACCACTTCAATAGATAGACCAGAAAATATTCCTCTCCATCTCATACCAAGGTAGACACTTGTGCAGCATTTGAATTGCCATAGGAGAAAACCTGTGATACAAATGATGATAATTGATAATCCACATGCCACCTTTCAAATCAGGATTCTCCAGACTGTTTTTGCCTTGCTAAGTCACTGATCATTATATGGTGGTATCGATAACATTCTTCTTCATTCTTCTTGTCAACATTTATTTTAAGGCCTTTCATGCAAAGCGTTATTTCAAAATCTGCTGAGAAACAGGAAAACAGCAAAATCATTTCTTACGAAAGCCAAAGTAGTAAAATATTTCATTCTATGGCAGGCTGAAAAAATATTTCTGACTGTGCTTTTCTATACTTTTTTAATAGCTGCATGTATATATCATACAGATTTGGTTTAGGAAATCTAATAGTGGCTTTGTCAGCATCAACGCATTTGTCTGTCTTAGATGGTCAGTGTATGTTGATATTTGGTGCATACATAGAATGGCAGCAAGCTATCAATCTGTTGGCTTTTCCTGTTGCTGCATGTTACTGGTACATGACAAATGTAGCCATGGTTTAGCTGTACTGATTGTTCAGGGCTTTATTGAGATTTATCTCCAACGAAGTCAATGTTTTCTAAGTAAATGCTAGATGATTAACTCACTTAGATGTAGCTACAAGCGAGATAAAGATACCTGTAGCATTGCTATGCACTGTTTCAAGTAGCACACCAGGGAAGATGGTTGTACAATGGAAGGTATTGCTGAGTAACTTCCAGATGTTGTTGGCGGGTGTTCCAGACTGAAGGCTGTTGTGAAGTGAGCTGATAGAACATCAGATTCTATGAGACAGAGCTTAATACCTGCTGTAGCTTTCTTGTTGTAAGAGGAACAGGATGCTATGAGGTGGTTTGCAACTGGTACTCTCCAGATGTGTTTTATTTTTATTATTGTTAATTTTAATTTTACATGTTCGTAGCCAGAAAGATGTGCTGCCAAGTGTCAGCTCATGTAAAAGGACCAGGGTGAACTCTTGGATATATCACTTAAACCCAAAACCTAGTGGTTATGGACCTACACAGACTATGTTTCACCACGAAACAGTAATTCCAAGATCCAAAGTTTTCCCGTTGCTTAGGCTGCAGATCATGTAATAATAGAAAACAAAACAAAGGAGTCAAGCCTGACAAACTATAACACTACCAAATACCACCAAAGTAGAATTAGATTTTGCTTTTAATAGGACCTTACAGTTGGGTGGTTTAACACTGTTCACATTTTACCAGGAGAGGTTAGTGTCCCAGATTTGGGAGACATTGTCCTGAAGTTCCTTCTGATAGCCGTAGTTAGCAATTGCATCACGAGGCTGAGGGAAAGCCAGCGGGATTGTGCATTACAATAACTGCGTGGAGAACATTTGTGTCTGAAAGATTTCTGGCCTCTAGAGATTCTGGACCAAGTTTACAGACTCTTTAGACAGGTTGCATGGACTTCAGTAATGTACAAGAGACTATCTTTGGTGATCTAAAGAATAAGCGAATTTTACAGCCCTACATAACTGAATTTTTGTATATAATCTCTTTCCTATAAGATTCTGATATTTGGTGGTGGCGGTGTTCAACTTTTTAAGGAGAAACGTTCTGTTTTCCATCTTGGTCATTATTTTATTTCAAAAGAGATTTCCAACTCTGTTTACTGTGTTTAATTACTCAGGATACAAATAAAGTGCATGCATAATCTAAGCATGCACTGTCTGCTCTTAAAGGTGTGAATGCATCCAGTACATGGCATCCATGGCAGCATGGGCTAATGATCTCAGACATTGTGTCAGCCTGCCTGAAATGCATCCTACAATCTGTGAACAAACCTGAATAGAGAACAAAGCAGGATTCCTTACATGATCAGCCTACAATTTTTGTTTGTTTGTTCTTTCCCAATTCTCATATGTAAAACATGGAGTGAGCAACTCTCATTTGGAGAGGATTAGCGCAGTATGGTTATGTGGAATACTTTGCAGGATTAAGCTTTCTGTGCTATTCAACAAAGAAACACTTTCATACTCTTTAACCATAAAAACATTTTGAATAAAGAAAGTACACTTACCAAAACCTGGCGAGTTATATCGCATTTTGATCTGCTTCTCTCCATATGCTTTGGAGTGCATCCAGGCTTGAGTTTTGCCAGAAGTGGTTTTCCAGTTCTGTTTCAGGGGATGAATGCTTACTTATTATTCAATGCACGTGACTTGGTAGAATATCCAAGTGATGGAAGTTGACTCTGTAGTATCCTTTCAAGCAGTACAAGTGCTTTCCCTCATCCCTGTGTTCTCTGGTTCATATTTAAAAGTCTCGGTAGAAGAGTGGAGCAGAAGAGAGTAATCCTGTTTCCTGGTTTGGAATACTTTCTTCCTTTTTAAATTACTTCTGAACTCTCAGTCCTTCTGTTGCCCTGAATATGCTGTTATTATAAGTTTCCTAGTACTTTGTCACAATTCCAAATCAAGTCTGTCTATACATATTGCTTCCTAATCTCTGTCTGGGACTTCTTGCTCATGGAAGTGTTCAGATGATCTGCAGAGCATATGTGCAGTAGATCTGCTGTATTCAGGGTGCATTACGGCACATGTGACCTAACCAGGCTCAGTAAACCCATGCCCCTGCTGCATTGGTACAGCATGTGCATGTCAGTTCTGGCACTTTGTGGATGAAGTGGACTAAGTGTGTTTACACTCACAGACCACTTCTGGGAATGGAAGCTTGATGGGGGAATGTATGGGAAGAAATCAAATAATAATTGGGCCTTTTGTGGAATGTAATAAGGAAGTCCATATCGGGAAAGTGATCACCTTTGAATCAAAGAGAGTGGCACTTGCGGTCTTCTGTAAGCAGATGTATGCTCTTGTCCGTGCTCTGGACTGGCAGGTTGTGAGTCTTCTGCAAGTCAAAAGCTATGCGACTACATTGGCATAGTACTGAGCCCAAAATAAATCTAACTTCTCTGGAACTTCCTGCCAAGTATGTGATGTAGTCAGATGGCATTTGGGGAGGATTTTCTGTCTGAAGCACATTCTCTTTTTGCCTGAGAAGGACAAATTTGATTAAATGCATGTATATAGAATTCTCTCCTGTACTGTGAGTATGATCAATACTCTGCGGTGGTCTTGAGGCCTGCAGACCTCTGGTGGTCTCTGAGAGCATACTAAACTATATGCATTTAATAAAAAATAGCATTAAATAGCACTTTGGTTTAAAGTTTGGTATTGTAATTATTCTTTGATTCTATGGTTATAAAAGTTCATGGAAGGAATCGGCAAGAAACTTTGAGGAATGAAGAGGGTTTGTTGTCCCGGAAGCTTTGGTTCCCAAACAGTTTTAATGGATGAAACAGCTTTCCTTAAATTGTCACATTTATTTATATGCTCGTTCTCAGATTTTATCAGGAGTTGTATGTGCTGTGTTATTTGTATTCTACAATATTAGGGTTATTAAAAATAGTTTAAAAACCCCAAACAACATAAACCTGTCCCTAGAGGAAATCACTGTATCTTATTTTTCAGATAGATGAAAGATAATCATTAGCACTTATTTGCTATAATTCCTGATTCATAGGAGCTTCCTCTTATGTATGTGTGGGGAAATACCGAAGGAAGTTGATTTATTACAAGTTTCAGTGATCCTATTTTAAGAGCAGATGTTTTGTAGAGGAGCATCTTGTGACAGGCTTTAGAAGACCATTGTCAGAATTGTCTGTAGCAATGAGGATGTGATAACATCATTTTTAGTTCTCCCCGTAGGTGTTCTGAGGTATTTCGTGAAGCCCTGGGTAATTAAATAGCTATGAAAGGTTCACTTCTAAAAACAAAAGTAAAATTGAAAGAAAGAAACTGCTTTATTTGGCCTTTGCTATTCAAACTGCCCCAAGCATCCTGTTCTCCCCAGACTTACTTTCCAGGCTGACTGCAGCTGTGGAACAATAATCCGTAATATATTTGCATTTAGTATCTGTAAGTGACATTTGTGTTCTTCTTGTGGTTTCTTGTGTATAATAATCTGCAACCAATGGGGGGCTTTTTTGAAGTTTTATGAGCTTGTCTCACACAGATGTTGCTCAAATCACTGAGAACTGCCTGCCGTTATATTTGGTATCCTTTGCTATTCTTGGGTAGAATTACACATGATAAAAGAAGTTCTCATGTTAGTTTGAATCTCTGAAAGTGTGTGTGATGGAGTTAGAGATCCAGGTTTGGCTTCCGTAAGCTAGAAAGCCCTGGACTAGAAAGCGTGCTGGTGTGTTGAAGTAAACAGAACCAGGAACTCTGTACTGATGCAGTTTTTGTCATGGATAGTTTTTATGTGTGGTGTTGGGTATCCAGATGTGGAATGTGTTTCAAATTTGTGATAGTTTCTGGCAAATTATACTTCTCTTTGGAGAAATAAAACTGTAAACTGCATTTAAGACAAAGCACTTAAAGTTGCCAGAAGGCTTGGTGCTTATCAGAAGAAAGGAGGTGTCTTGCTATAGCTTCAGCCTTGATTTGATTACTTTGGTTTGAGGCAGTACCCATTTTATAATAACAACAGCAAAATTTCCCCTTATGTTCCTTGTTTCCTAACTTGGATAACAGAACTTGAAGGAAATATTTGGAATGCAATGTAGAATGCAACATGGGGTGAACTGGGACTTGGACCATGTGAATAGGTCCCCTATAGCCAGCCCCATGATTGTAAATATTGATGTTCATGCATGTGTTTCTTTGGCACAGGATCTTAGCATTGTTGAGACGCAAGTTAAGTTCTTTTATACTCTAAGAATAAATGCTCTGGATGTGGTTTGTTTATAGACAGCAGTCTTGACAAGGAAAAAAGTAGGAAATGAATTGAATACACTTTGAGTTAACTTGATCCCCACCCGAAGATTTGCATAGTCAATGCTGCCTTTGTGTTGCAGCCTGCCCTTTCTTGGCTAAAAGGTGAAACTTAAATGTTTTAAAAGAATTAAATGATGCTGCTTACATTGGAAACTTTTTTAAGCTTATTTTTAACTTTCTGAAAGAAATAGTTCCTAGACTTAGGTGAAGAATGGGACCCATAGAGAAAGTGTTTCCTTCAAGAATGTGAAGGGGTGTGTCAAGATACAAAGGTAACTTCTGGTAGGTTTCAATGAAAGTTACTTTGAAGAAAAGTAATTAAACTTCATAAATGAAAGACATTTGAAGATTGAAGTACATGGGGTGACAGAGGAAGCACCCAACTTTGCTACTGAATTCTTAAATACGTTTGCCGGGATAGTCCAAGATGCTCCTCTGATCCCATATTCCATTAGCTTACTATACATACAGCTTAAGTGGTAGAGTGAGCATGCCCCCATACCTTAGCTGTTCCAGCTCACTATTTGTTTGACTACTGGGTACTTCCAGTGAAAATCTTGTTCCATGAAGAAGATGATTCTCAGAGTATGAGACCTGACTGTGTTTGCTTCTACAGACTTCTGCTATGCAGTGGTAACCTTCAGTAGATGATTTGGGCAAGTGCGTGGAAGTGGGAATAATGGGCAGCAGTTTGCTCAGTTGGCTAAAAGTCAGTCCTGACAAAAAGGATGAGTAAAAAACCCAAATGAACATGCCTTTGCTGCGTAGTTATCAATAATGGAGTCTGATCTGATGATATCAAAATACCATGCTTTAATTACAGACAGCTTTTGTATTTTCAGATGCTGCTGTATCTCGTTGTGCTTGCAGAGGCAACGAAGGTCATTCTTTCAGTTTGATGCTGTATCTAGTTGCAGAAACATTAGGCCAAAGTAAAAATAGATGATTGACTCAAGTGGTTTGATAATTCCAGTAACAGAGCACACACTGGTGGTATTACTGTGTTGAAACCAGCAAAAAAATACAGACTAGGTTATGAAACCATGAGGTTTTAGGTGGTATAAGAATACATAAAAGGAAGTTATTGCAGAAGACGTTGAACCTGCATGACTATAATATGGTAGTTCTTATTTTTAAGTACTAGAACTATTATGTATGCTCTTGCCCTTCAACCAGCAGAAGGTATGAAGGAAGCAAGGAAAAAACATGCTGTATTCTCTAGATGAGAAAAAAAAGTCCGTGTGCTCACAACTGATCCAGATCAGTCAGTCTCTTAGTCCTGTACTTTAAATGGTTTGGATCTACTGATTTGGTTCACATCCCAGTTCAAAACTGTGTTTCAAGAGACCTCTGCTGGAGGGCTGCCTCAGGGCTGGTAACCTGGTCTTGCTGGGGTGGATCTGCTGAGGAAGAATAGATGTCTCTGGGTTTGGTTTGGTTTGTGTAGTGTGGGTGTAAGAATTAACCTATGCAAAGAATCCATCTGCCCTGCTTACAGCTTTCCTTTGGTTCTGGAAGTGAGAACAGGGGGAGAGATGCTCTGCCGCTAGTGCATTGCCATGCCGCCTATGCTGGCTTCCCAGAGCTGTGAAAAAAGGATGCCCGTGGATGATAAGTGCATTTTGTACACAGGCAGTAGTTCAGGACAAGGATTCTGAAGTGGGAGAGTTGTGCCGAATAACTGAAGTGGATGAGGCACTGAGTGGTGCTGGAAACTTACCTGGGAATGGAAGACAGGCAGTGGAGGATGATGGCAAGTGTTGCAGAATCAGGTGGGAATACACTGGAAATAACTGTAGGAAAAGAACAGCAGATAACGTGTGTTTCAAGAGGGGGATGCTCAGACTGGCTGAGCGAAGAGTTTGTGATGGGTCCTGGGAATTAAAAACTAGTGTAATTACTAAGTACAGAAAACGATCTGGAAGAGAGAATAGATGAGAGTGAATCCACCTGAACCTGAACTTAGATTTCAGTTCTCTTCTGCAAGGGATGGTGTGGGTTGTACGACTGGGGAGTGTTTGTGAACTCATTGGTAAAGTACTGGTTCTCACTGCTAGGTCACATGTAGGATGACTTACTGCTTTCATCGGTTCAAGTTGTGTGGTTTGCAAGAAAGCTTGTGATTCCCTATGCTGTAAGCATGTAGTGTGGTGGTTTATCTTTTTTTTAAGCTAGGAAATCGCACCAAGTCCTGCAATTCTGTCATTCCAGTGGAGTTCTTTCAATGGGAAAGGCATTTCTCTTTCATGGTATTTCTCTGTTTTTTTGATGCTGCCCAGCCCCTTGCTGTCAGTTTTGTTTCTTGGCTGTTCTGTCCTCCCTACCCCCACCTTCCTTAGACATTTTCTAAGCTGTTTCTAGATGGGCTGTAAATCACACAGCATTACTGCTGGTCTCCTTTTTGTACTACTTCCAGTTTATATCCATATTGTGAATACTGAGCTTTAGAGGAAATTACATGGTACTCCAACTAAGGTCTTTGTGGCTCTGAGGAGAATAGCAGAAATTATTCCTGCCTTACGACGTTCTCAACGTAATACCATCAAAGAAGAACTGGTTGAAGGAACGATCTAGTCAAGATTTTATCACCAGTGTACAAGCAGTTAGTTGTGTCTATCTCTTTGTTTAACTGTGTAGTTTTAAGATAAGTCAAGTGAGTGTGCGTGAAGGAGGGAAGGAACAGGGGTACACAGCTGAGGCACACAGCAGGACCACAGCTGCATGGATGAGAATCACCTTTTGGTGTTTTGGAACTGACCTTTCCTGGATTATTTCTTCCAAGAGAAAAGGGTGTAATGCGTGCTGGTTGTCTGTGATGTTTTTATAAGTACTCATAAATCACTGTAGTCTCTCTAGTTGGAAACCCTGACTTGTTTACATCCACTCAGCTCTGTGTTTTCCCTCCATTTTAAAGTTAGTTAATACTGTTCATTCTGTTGCTATCTTGTGGAACCCACTTCTTCTCTGCCAGGTCTCCCTCCGTAAGCTTTCCAAGCTTTCAGCTCATGGCTGAGAGTTTACCCTGAAGTGGCTTCCGTGTTTTCCATTTTATTTTGCTCACCTTATCTCTTGTTCACAGTCAAACATCTGCTCAGTTTCATAAGAGTTGTCCTGGAAACAGAAATCCTCAGACATAGGTCGGATGCAAATGGCTTTACTTGTCTAACACTGTCCCGTTGCTAACCTCAGCCCTGGTTTGGAGGCGCCAAGGGAATGAGGCATTTCAAGTCCTGCTTACAAAAGGTTCACTTCTCCAAGTTGTATCTGTCAGAGACTTCCAGCAGGAACATAGTGATGCCTGTGATGAGCTTTCAGTTACCAGTGGCTAAGAAAGCTTTTTATTGTGAAGAAAATGTGATCTGAATCAACAGCTTGAGATGCAGTATTTATTTGGCACTGATAATTCCTTGATGGGATTTGGTTTTTAAATCAAAGCAAGTTCTTCTGGAGGAAAAAGGGAGCACATTTGGCAGATATATTGTATGTTCTCACTCTTTGATGGCATCTATTTGTAGCTACTGCTAAAGATCAGGATACTAACAGAAACGGATCTCATACTGACCTATGCACTTGTATCCTATTGCTAAAGCTAATCATGAATTTCTAATTCTTTTCTAATCCTGATGTATGAAAACCAAATTGTTAGCACACCAGGCCAGGAGGGAAAAGCCATATCAAAACGTGCCTCCCCCCTTACAAGGCACTTAGCTGTCCCTGAATTATTCATTTATAAATACTTATTTTCCTCTGTCCTTGGTGAAGAAAGTAAATGTGAGGCCACGGAAGCAGCAGGAAAGTCTTGCATACAGTTATGGGAAAGACCACTGAAGGCGAGGCTAGTCCAGAGGAGTTTTACTTGCATAATTAAATGGTATCCTTTCAAGGAAGGATGTTTTTGATCAAAATGAGGATCTATTGCCTTTTCTTCTATTTATTTATGTCTTGATTTTTCTTCTACCGACATAAGTCAAACTGACCTCCCCTGCCACTTCTGCTCACTGAAGGAAGCAGATGTTCCATGTAATGCAGTCTGCTTATTTTATCACTGTGGAAGTCAGATTCTTAAAGGTGAAATAGTAAATCATGTTTGTTCCTATCATTCTGACTGCTGCTGAATGAATTACAGAGCATATTTTCTCTTTTGTATCCTCTAGGTACGTTTCTCGTATATGCGGATGAAGTATCTCTTCATCTCTTGGTTAGTAGTATTTGTTGGCAGCTGGGTTACATATGTTCAGTACTCCACCTACACAGAACTATGCAGAGGACATGACTGTAGGAAAATAATAGTAAGTATATTTAGCATAGCTTTCTTAAGTGTTTGTCCTAATTCCACAGTCAATTCAGTCTGTGCAACATGTAAATTAACCAGATTTCTGATATTCCAGCATGTTGAAGATTATCTCTTCAATGACAGATAAAACCAGTTATGTTTCTTAATCTTGTTTTGGTGTGGGGTTTAGTAAAGTTGCTGTCTGAGGTTTCTGTTTCAAGAGTTGGGTGTTGAGAGAGATGCAGTTGTTGCATCTTTCCTGGGCAATTTGTTAAATACTTTTCTCCCTGTTTGTTTCAGTGTGATAAATACAAGACTGGAGTTATTGATGGGTCAGCGTGTAGCAGTCTTTGTGCTAAAGAAACACTGTATTTTGGAAAGTGTTTGTCAACAAAGCCCAATAACCAGGTAAGGCTTTACTCATCCAACCTGGTTTTGTCATTTCCCACTGAAATATCATGGTTTGGAACATCAAGTAGACCTTCGTGTCAGCAAACTGTATCTGTTTAATACAGATTGCTTCAGACTGTATTTGCTGTGATGTGCATGTTGTTTTAATAGATATATGTGCGTGTGTGTATATACCTATATATAGAATATACAGGTATGTTATTAATAACAGTATATATAATATGCACATATATCTGTACATAGTATGTTGTTCTGATATGTAGATGGGTATAATTTTATAACACACATACATATATTTTAGAAACACATATATATAAAACATACTTTCTGACAGAATAACTATACTTTTGTACAGCATACTACCGCTCTGCTATCTTGCTTCCCAAGTAGAAGCAGCAGCCTCTTTATAACCTTTGCATATTACTACTATGGTGGTAAGGCCACGAAACTGTTTATCGAGCTGTCTTTGTACTTACCAGTGTAGTGTCTCTTACATACCCTCAGTAGTGTATTATATATGAAGTTGCCATTTGAATGTGTTCTGGGCATTGCAGACACGCCTCAAGTTTTCTGTGTTGCTACTTGACTCCTGAAGCCATGCTTGGAGTACACATGGCCTTTAGATGATGGACTTCTACAGGGTTTTTTACTTTTTTCCCTCTTCTCCTGCACAGATGTATTTAGGAATCTGGGGAAATGTGCAAGGTGTTATAAAATGCCAGATGGAAGAAGCTGCTCAGCTTGATCTTGGTATTGACCCAGAGCCAAGGAAGGAAATAGTCCTATTTGATAAACCAATGAGAGGAACCACTGTTGAGAAATTCAAAGAAATGGTCTATAGTCTTTTTAAGGTAAGTACATGTTTGTTTGTACTGTTCTGACAGAAAGGCTTATTTTCCTGCAGCTGGAGAGAATAGCCGATAATATGAGCCTTGTTCAAGTGCATATTAGAAAGATAATCAGCACAAAAATAGTTTATCCCAGAGGTGTTTACCTCGAAGTAAGTAATTTTCAGGGTTTTTCCTTACTTCTTAACAGATGGAACCTGGGATGCATCTTTCATGTCTACAGATTTCACTTGTATAGAAATACAAGTGTGGTGAAAATATGGTTTTGTTTGGGGTTTTTTTGCTACTTTTGGGGTTATTGTAACCAAGTACGAACACTGAAGCACAATTTGAAAACTGTTTGTGCTTGGGAAGAGTGAGCACGTTCACAGAGCAGCAGGAATCTAACCGGAACGACCAGCCATACTTCTCCCAGTTCTTTCTGTGTTGTATTAATGTGAAACATACTCCCGGTGCCTAAGTGCAACCCCAGAATTTTTGTAACTCTGCACTTTCAGTGCTTTGGTATCTCTGGTGATGGAAATAATGCTGTTCTAGCTGAAATACGCATGTATCACATGTGTGCACATGCACACGCGTGTAACACTCTGTAAAGCTGACGACAGTGATCGTGCATTACAGTAGCTTTATCTCTTAAGAATGGGTGAACAGCATGTTTGCTCTAAACAGATGTTTAGAGTAGTTTTGGGAAATTGTTTATCTTGCCTTTCTGTGTGCATTGGTGGTAGCTGAAAATGCAACAGTTTGATACCAGCAATGGCTTCTTTCTCTGTACTGATACAATGGAGGTGTTTATATCAAATAATAAAATTAAAGATTTTGGTACACTTATCCTATGGGATTTGTACCCAGTGTGTCCTGGTGTTTTACAGTTGGTATTCTAATTTCTCTGCACCTGTAAGGTTTAATCAGCTGACAACTAAACCTGATCTAAAGACTGGAATTCTACATACTTTTTCTAAGAGAATATTTATCAAGCTACTTGATAGGGTTTTTCTAAAGACTGCCCTGTCCAAGAACAGTGTTTGAATTCTATGTTTGCATTTTGAAATACACAGAACGCTAGCACTTTAAGATCATATACTTGATGCCTTTGAAAACAGAACAAAAAGGATACTTTTCAGGGATGTCATAACAAGTCCAGTAACATCTATAACCAGTGGAAACTAAAACATAATGTACCCTTACCATACTATCCATCAGAGTAGACAGACAGGAGGTAAAATGACAAGTGGATTTGTGATAGTTAATGAAATAATATTTAATCTTTTTCATTTGTTGCTTTCAGGCCAAATTGGGTGAACAAGGAAACCTTTCAGAACTGGTTAATCTCATCCTTTCTTTTGCTGATGGAAACAAGGATGGAAGAGTTTCTTTGCCAGAGGCAAAATCTGCGTGGGCACTGCTGCAGCTAGATGAGTTTCTGTTAATGGTGATCTTGCAGGATAAAGAACATACTCCCAAGTTGATGGGGTTTTGTGGGAATCTCTACGTGACCGAAAGAGTTGAATATACCTCTCTCTATGGAATCAGCCTTCCGTGGATTATAGAACTTTTCATTCCCTCTGGCTTCAGAAGAAGCATGGACCAGTGGTTTACTCCATCATGGCCAAGAAAAGCAAAAATAGCCATAGGGCTTTTAGAATTTGTGGAAGACATTTTTCATGGACCTTATGGAAACTTTCTTATGTGTGATACAAGTGCCAAAAACTTGGGATATAATGATAAATACGATTTAAAAATGGTAGACATGAGAAAAATTGTGCCAGAAATGAACCTGAAGGAAATAATTAAAGATCGCCAGTGTGAATCAGATTTGGACTGTATTTACGGGACAGACTGTAGAACTCTATGCGACCAAAGCAAAATGAGATGCACCACGGAAGTAATTCAGCCAAACTTGGCAAAAGCCTGTCAGCTGCTTAAAGACTATCTGCTTCGTGGCGCTCCTTCTGATATCCATGAAGAACTAGAAAAACAACTGTACTTGTGTATTGCCCTGAAAGTCACAGCGAATCAGATGGAGATGGAGCATTCCTTAATACTCAATAACTTGAAAACTTTACTGTGGAAGAAAATTTCCCATACAAATGATTCTTAGCTTCACCAGCAGAAGAGAATCGATGCCTGCCACTAGAGTGGCCTACCCTGTTTGGTAACAACTCTCTCAGCATTTTTTAAAGCCGGTTCTTTACTCAGATTTAATTGAAGACTCTTAACTCTTGCCCTTCAGTCGGTACCTTGTGACAGGGCTTCTCAAAGAAGGAACATGCCACTGAATGATCTGGTGTTCTAGTGCTGTGTTACGGAAACAAATCCCTTGCATGCTTGACTGTTCTGTGCACTTTGTCAGATCTTGAACAGGATGAAAGTATCTCTGTGCCACCACATCAACTGATGGAACATCTTAGGATCCTGTGAAAACCACTGCTCGCTTGTGAAATACCTGCGAAAGAAAGGTCATTGTCCAAGTAGTTTGATGAAGAACCACCACTACTGCAAATAACGTGTCTTGAGTCCCAGCTGCTGTCGTGGATAAACTGAACTGTGAGACTGAAGTTTACTAATACCTTGGCATGGCAGAATTTGCACATTAATAATTTTAAACTGTGGAAAATCAGTTTTCTTCTAAGACTGACAGGTTATGAGAGTTAAATCAGATTCTGTTTACACCTTGTTACCTCATGCTTGAATCTTGAATGTTTAAGTTAACACTTCTTAAGCCCTTATACAGTGAACCATGTTGGGAGCCAAGAATTTTAAAGTATGCTTTCTTAAATTCATGTATGTAGGCGAAGAGCAACATCAGCATCTGTTTCAAAAAACCCCTGTGTTATGCCTCAGTTGAAACCTTTGACCCAAATTAAGCTGTAGCAAATACTGAAAAGGAAGGAGTTTGTGGAACAAGCTATCATATGAGGACTAAAGTGAATGGATTTTTTAACATACTGACAGCAGAAATGTCCAAACAGTGAAGATCGGAAGGTTGCATACGGTAGGAGTCTGCTGTATAACATGTGAAACAAGTAATAGATGTGGATAGTCTGGGACTCTTCACTGTCCCTCCAAATTTAGCTACAGACTTGTACTTAGATCCTCTTCAACTACTGCAGGAAGTATGTAAGCCAGAGCTAGAGCTAACCTGTAGGACACAAGCTGGACTGTTCAGGATTACAGAATAGTGCTTAAATGTTCCACTTCATTCCTAGCTCTTGCCAAGCTCTAGTATATTACTATTCTTTTTTTCTAGTAGCATCTATGAGTCACTGTTAGGTGTCACGTCATGAGTAAACAAACACCATCTGATCCTGGCACTCCGCATGGCATGGCCACTGCACCACCTTTAATCATTGTTTCTCAGATCCACATCCATGTTCACATTTTGCAGAAAGGGGTGTCTGTAAACCACCTTAATACTGTCCTCAAAACCACCCATTAATGTTTAATTTGTAAGTGCTTTAGGTATGAAGTGGTTCAATCCTTAATGATTTTAATAGCAGGCATCCAGCTCCTTCCACATGCTGGCCCCTTCATTCATTTTCAGAGGTAAGCAGGACAAGCTTTATTTAAATATTTGAAAGGTTGTTGATTGCTTTCAGGTATCCTTCGTTAAATGAATTCCTTGAATGCTTAAAACTGAAATACAGGACCAACAATGTCATTTGTCCGCTCCATATGTAACAGTATGCAGCTTGGGTTAAGAGTGTACGGGTCTGTAAACATCAGCTTTTTAGTTTACTCTGCTAATTATTGTCTTTAACTTGACATCCTCCAACCACAAGCTAGAAACCATTTGTAGCCAGCAATGTACTCAAGTGTAAAGTGGCCATGTTGTTGGTGGAAAAATTTAATTGCTACTAGGTTTTGGGCAGAGATTATTGAATCCAAACTGTTGGGTATTTTGAACAACTGGAAAACACGTTTTAATAGTGGTTTCTTGTACAGAACCTTCATTTTTATTGCTGTTTCATCAACTTGGAGCTTTCATTGGAGAAAAAATACATTGTTTACAATATATCACAGGCCTCCTTTTCTCTTTCAGTAGCAGTACTTACCACCTCTCAGCATCTTAAAGTAAAACATTCCTCCATGTAGCCTACTTATTTCATGTTTTAACTGTGCAAACACTTCAGTAACTCTAAAAGGAAACAAGTAAGCAAGTGCCTATGACATTAAGATATAGAAAATAAGGATTAGGGGCATGTCACAGCCTCTGTAACTAAGCATGCATATGCAACTTGAAAGTGAATTCTCTTGTCTAAACACTGCATCATGGGAAGTATGCAGCTTAAGACAGTACTTGTTTCAGTAGCAATCAGAGCTTAGAGCTGAGTGCATCAAAGTACTTACTTCAGTTACTGGAAGAAGCTTAAATACTTCAGTTAGACATCTATTCCTCTGTCAGCTAGTTCAGTCACAGTAGGCCAAGTGTAGCTGTTTGTGTTCCTCAAGGCCTGCTGCTGCCTTTGGGCAGAGGCTTTAGCACCTGCTGTGAGTACTCCTGCTTTTTTCCTAAGCTCCATACAGATTCCTTTGTAACATCAACTATGCCAAAAGAAAAATGGTGAAGGACATGTAAAAACTCTTAAAAACTTGTGATTTTTTTAGTTAGAAGCAGCTATTTCTTTTTCTCAGTCTCTGCTACTAGTCACACTAGAAATTAATCCCACTGATTTCCCCTTCATGGGACTGATTCTATTCCAGCAGCCTTGGTGTTGCAAGTCTGTCACCTCTCCTCCATGAAGGAGTTCAACTTGTAAGGGAGCAGGAAAGAAATCTATTTAAAGCTACAGCGTATCTGGATCACTATTCTGCATCTTTCTAAGATACATAAATAAGCCAGTCTTGCACAGCTGCTTACTCAATAAATTTATTGCCACTTTTTCCAAAGCTTCATAGCAAACTGTGGAAGTTGTCTTAACTATCGGCTGCGCGCTCCTGAGCCCTGAGGAAGCTGGCCTTCTTCTGAGCAACACGGTCCTTCTTCTGGGCAAGGGACATCTTGGGACAGTTCCACCTGCAATGCAAGCATAATATATGATTATAGCCAAGGCAGAAATAAGCAAAAAGGTGGTCAAGCAAGCTGCAGTGTACCAGAACTGTGATCAAGTATGCTGTGCTAGAACATAGTCTCAATTCTGTAACACACAAGTTCCTTATAATGATTTAAAGCTCGTAGTTTGGGTACACGTGACAACAAGGTTGGACTGCAGCAGTTTAACTGCTCACAAGGTAAGCTCAGTCAGTATTCTTGGGACTAGAATATACACATGGTCAAGCCGAACCCAACAGCTGGGCCTTGATTCCTTGAACTCTGAAAAATCAAAATCATTTAGTACTGACAGATCAGTCAGAGAAGCAGCTTTCCCACTGAAAAGGTTTAATAGCTGAAGATGATACACACTAAAAGAGTTCCAGCTCTTCAGGCCAAAAGCATGCTCCACTTGAGAAACACAACTGCTTGTATCTTAATCTCAACTAAAACATGCAAGTTTTGACACAACTGCAGTAAGAATTCATTACTTGTTTTAACATAACCGGAAGTGTCTGTAACAGTCACATTCATGTTAAAGAGAGTGAGTTTTACCTCTTTGTCTTGACTTCTCTCTTGGGTTTCTTGTCATGGACTGGATTATCCCGTATAGCAGCATGGGCTTTTTTATACATTTCTTCCATCTTAAAAAAAAAAGTATTTAGAAAATTGTTCAATTCTCCATAGTGGTTCAGTTGTACCATCACACAAACAATCCAAGACACTCTGACCAGAGCACTAGAAAGGGGTTCCATAATAATACGTAACAATACAGCTTGTAATTTTGCATGGTTGCCTTTACAATACTTTTCATGCATACTGAAATCCCTGCTATCACTAGGATACAATTTCAGTAGTCAAATCCACAACTTCAACACAAGCAAGAGAAAAGTAATTTTATCCTGCAATAAACTACAGACAACTCGCATGTCTCTCAAACACAGGCTATCATCTTGCAGTTGAAATACTATTTCCTCTGAAGCCTGTTTTCAATGCCATAGCTTCCGCATGCTGAATTTAAAAGGCAATCTAGAAAGTTATTCTACCTAGAATAAAATACTTCATGTTTACTCACTATGCCAAATTATTCCACACAAACTGTCATCAGACATCTTACCACCCTTTCAAACCCTACAGTAGCACACATTACAAAGCTGCTTAGTAAGAGGGAAGAAGTAGAAGTGGTGAAAGCAGCTTCAGAGTAGCAAGTCTTGCAAGAACTATGACAGTCCCTGCATTGTCCTTAAGAGAGCAGTAACTGCTGTGTCCCAAAATTAACTATGGCTCCATAACATCACCAATTCTAAGAATACCTTTGCTGGTGGTTAATTAAAATCACTAGATCCCAGCTGTGAGAAGTCTTCAAGATGCACAAAGAGTAAGTGTCTAGCTACTGCCAAAAGTCCTCGACTCATTTCATTGCAATACAAACTATAAACATTGTTTGATTAGTAAACTAGATGAAGTTGGCATTCACAGTACAACCTTATCTTTTTAGCAAATACTAAGTTACAAAAAGCAGCAATTAAGTTTAAAAAAAACCAAACAACAAACAAAAATCAACCAAAAAGCCCCCAAACCATCCCAAGCCACACAGCAATAAAGGGACGAAGAGTAAGTTCTCCACAGCCTGAAAAATGATGTCAGAATGTTTAGAGCTTCAGGACCAGTAATTGGGGAAACCAAGCAAGAATATTACAGGCAGCAGGATACACTATCTGAAGGGTGTTGAACGCTTGAAATAAGTGAAAATACCTTGGTAATCTTGCACATTTTCTAGAATTTTGTGCAAAATATTCTGAAATAAGATGTGTTACAGTCTCTCTAATTTCACAATATTCCAGCTTCTGCAACAAAAGTGCTTGGGCCAGCCTATATTCACCTGGGACATACAATCACCTTTAGGGTCACAAAAACGCTAGAACTGATTGAACACAGAGCACATCCCTGCAGCTGCAGAAATGACAGGCTGTGGTGTGGAATTCGGAATGAGTGGGCAGCATGTAGAGAAACTTCAAGTTGACTTTTGTATCGAACAAAATCCCCCCCCCAAATGTTGCAAAGACTGCCCAGCTTAGAATGCAATCCTGTAAGCTTAGATTTATAGGCACAACATAAGCTTCATGGCAGGAAAAAAGATCTTGCTTTCAAAAGGTCTACGATATACTGCAGAGACCTTAAAGAAGGAAAATATACTTCCTTTGCATGGACAACATGTAATATGAATCACATTTTTTATAAATTAATCTTATCTGCATTACTAGAGAAGTCTCCAAGCAAGACTTAGTAACACCTCTATTAATGCACGTGAGCCAGAGAGAAATCTCACCCCATCAGGTGTTATGTTGTTCTTTATATACTGGGAGAACTGTTTCTTGTAAGCATCTTCATCCTCCTCCATCAGGTAGCGCATGTAATCTGCAACGTTTTGGCCCATGATATGCTTGCGGTGAACCTCTGCATTGAATTCTTTGCTTTCCGAGTCATACCCAGGGAAACGTTTGGTACTGTGAAACAGCATTACAAAGACACATTGACAAATGCTCCAAATTCAGAGACTAGGTTGCACACAGAAATCACCAATACAGATAACTGAGGGGAAGGACCTTCTAAATTATAAAATGCAAGATAAAGAAAATCAAGAGATGGAAGTTTTAAGTTGGTCTCGGCTGCCATCAGTCCCGTCTTGAAACAGTGCTGTACATCACATACACACCATGGACCAACTACAGAGTGTTCAGTCATTGGGAGTATCATCACGTAGCAGCCAAGTCAGAAAACTGCCAAATTCGTCAAGAATGAATAGATCATGGGAAACAGGAAGAAAATACACAACAGAGCTCAGATGTCTCCCTCCCCATTCACTGTTGCTAGTGGAAAGCAGCAGTCAACAGTAGTATCTTGGCTCAGTCATTCACAGCCTATGACAGGAGCTGCCAAAACTTCTGTATAGAAATTTCAAGTGCAGGTGGACTGCTCAGACCTACTATTGTCCTGACACTTGCAGCAAGCATCAGAGGTATTGTACCTGGTATGTACAGTTGTTTACACTGATATCAGTAAGGACGCACAATCTGATAAAGACTTAAACCAACAGAATACTAAAGCAGATTTACTTAACTGCAGGCAATCACTTCATGATCTTAAGTCAAAGCAATAAGATTGCTTTTTAGTCTCTATAAAAATTTAGTAACATCTCTTGGTAGCTGCAAGATTCCCAGCAGCATTCTCAGAATTGAACTTTTGGGATTAAGAAACAACCAATGAACCAACCACAAAAACCCAAACCCACCCCAGAACCAAGGCTACACCATCATTCCCAGGTCACTGGGACATTGACAGTGTATGTACACTGTTGCCTACAGAAGAATCTCAGGTTATTCTAAAGGAATCCTTCCCAACAGACTCGATTACCTATGGGGGATGGACAGACCACCATCCACTGCACCCTTCAGAGCACCAAAGACTTTGTTTCCAGTGGTAGTTCTGGCAAGACCTGCATCCAGGTAGCATGTGAAAGCACCAGGCTTTCCATCTACACTCTCCACATTGTATTCATCACCAGTCACTTCAACTTGGCCTTCATAGATCTTATCAAGGCCAAATTTATTCAGAAGCTGTGGGGAAGGAAAACAAACAAAGGTTGTTCTGGAATTCTTTCCATGTAGGAAAATGAAGAACCACCACCCCCATAAAGCCCAAATCTGCAGTAAAATCTTCATGCCTTAACTAATTTCTTTACAAAAGCTAGCACCCCATACTAACAACAAAGGTTTTAACCACCACTGGAAGCACGTCTGTTAAGTTTCAACCATTTGTTCCAACAGGTACACTGGTGAACTCAAAGATGTGTTCCTAAGCTCATATGGAAAATGGGTGGATGCCGTTTGTATGTTTTCAATCTCTTAGAGGTACATTTCTTACATTTTCACTCTGACTCCCTCCCTCCACCAAATTTAGGTGCTGAGACTTAAAAGTGGGCTGCTGGAGTTGAACTGTGCTGTTGCACTTCTCTCAGTGATTTGACAGCCACAGGAGCCATCAAATCTATGTGGTAAAGAGCAAAAGTTATTATTTACAGAAGCCCACGGAGTCATGTATCAGTACCAGCACAACTTCCTGGAGGAAGTGAGCTTTCCCTTTGGTAAGAAAACCAGAGCAGTAGCCTGGACATATACCTACCCTGCGTGCCATCAGCAGGCCTGTGCAGTACGCTGCTGCGTAATTGGTCAAGCCAACCTTTACACCGTATTTTGGCAGCTCATGGGCATAAGCAGCACAGACAATCATGTCACCTTCAATTCTAGCATAGGCAATCTGACAAGGAAACAAGAGTTAGTGTTCTCACAAGAATTCTGGGCTCAGTTTATTGTTTCTTCGACATCTACTTGAGCTGACAGGAATCCTACACAGAAATGTCTATACCATAACGCACACTGCCAACCCCTGCGTGCAAGATCAAGGGCTTGTCATTTCCTTTACATTCTTTCTTTTTTAAAGGCATCATTATCAAGTCCCATAGTACAGGCACAAAGAAGCCAAATCTGTATTAGGCCAAAGAAAGTCCATGTCAGCAACAACTTTCATTTACCTCTCCACACACACCAAGAGGCCAGGAAACTGCCCACAAAAGAACCTTTCCAAGACTCATTATGGATGTGGATGGATCCTGTCCCACTTTCTGCATGACACAGTATGTAACACACCTCAGGAAGATGCAAACAGCATTTGATACAGATCCAAACTATTCTAAGATAATAACCTTATGGAATTATTTTGTTAGTGGGTCTGAGATTTTCGCTATCTCTGAGGTCTCCTGTGGGACAGCAGTACTAACAGATATGTTTCTCCTGTTCCTTTCACCTACGAACCTTTTCCTTTTGAATCCCACACCTCTTTCCTACATCGAAAAGTTGTGTCCTTTTTGCACGATGCCTACACACTGGATAAGCACCATCTATCAGATGTCAGCACCTGCCACTATCAACTTTTGTTCTGAGTTTCAAAAGATAAAACAGGTCTAAGCTGACTGTAAAAAAACCACTCACCACTGTTCTCAACATATCATTATCCCATGCAAAAAGCAGAACAGTTAACTTTCACAGTTGCTCCTTTTTTGAGGTTAACACATTTATAATAAACACTACATTTCTCACTTCAAAATTCATCAAAACATTCTAGAAACAGGAAAAGTGAAGCACAGTCAGGAACGCCGTATGATGCAACGCACAGCTGCGTGCTCAGTGAGGACAACCAAATGCCTACTGTTCTTATCTACCAGTCTCCTTTAGTGTCACAAGAATGGCATCATATGGCCTCGCTGCTTCACATCATACATGAAAACAGCCATCACAGGAAAACAACCTCTCAGAAGAAAAGGCACCTTTAGATACAATGCAACTGTCAATGCAGGCTGACAGGTCACAGTCAACCCTGTTGCCTTCAGTCAAACACAATGACTCCCTTTTTCAAGCACTTTAAAAAAACAGACATAGAGAGAAATCCCCCCCTCCCCAAGGTCTTTTCTTACCTCAGCATCATCAAACCAGCAGAGTTCTGTACTACAAATAATGTGGCTGAAGGATGCTGACACTACCAAAACTTCTTTTGCATCACGAATATACTTTATTACTAAAGTTGTGGCTACATTAAAGATTGCTCTCCTCTAAGAAACCATTTTACATTACAAAAGCTGCTCAGGGGAAGCTTAAAAACCTCAGGCACTTCAGCAGCTCCACCCTTGCTGTTTGCTTCACACTGGGAAGGCTGGTAAGGAAGCAACAGCACCAGAGTCCTTACCTGGCAAATGATGTCTCTGTTGGTAACACGCACAATCATCCTATATTTAGGGGTGTTGTACTTGTTTTTATCTTGAATTACCAAACGCTTACGGGCATAGTAATCAGTTTTCCCCTCTGAAATACAAATTACAGTGTGGAAAACATGAATGAAATAGGAATATTCATCGATGACATTTAACTATACATCACAAGGAATTTAACCGTACCTCTCCTTCTCCTGAATTTCACTTGGTATCTCTTGAAGTATGCCTTATTCTTGACAACTTTCACAAACCCCTTGAATAAGAAACATGACTGGATGTTATTAACACAGAATCACGTGAGCCAAGGCCATTCTAACTGTATGTCCTATGAGTAAAACCGTGGTGAAATTAGGAACAAAACAGATTTACTTATGCATTTAAATGAAAAGCATCACAAAAATAAAGTGGGGGCCAAACCCCCCCCCCGAGAAACCACACTAAACGCCGGAAGGTTTATCCTTCGCACGGGAACTAACACAAGTTTCTCCCGTGCTATTCACGGTTTCAGAAATACCAGAGCAGAGACTTGTCAGCAGGTCTGCCCGCACGGCCTGCAGCAGCAACCGCATCGTCCCCAGCCGCGCCCACAGGGCCTCGGAGCCCGCTCCTCCGGCGGCCCCGCTAAGGAGTGCTCCGTCGGCACCGCGACGGGACCCGCACGTTTCAGCCCCGCTGGAAGCCGGCGACCGCAGGCCCCAGGCCTCCAGCCGTGCTGCGCCAAGCCGGGCCGGGCCGCGCCGCCACGCATCCGCCGGCCGGGCCTGACCCGATCGGTGGCCGCCTGAGCGCAGCGGCGCGGACGGCACCGGGTCCGCAGAGGAGCCGTGCCGAGCCGCAGCCCCCACCCCCGGGCAAGCGGCAGCCATTGCCACGCCGGAGCAGCAG
>JANRGW010003772.1:0-12594 GCA_024733675.1 Psilopsiagon aymara
TCCACCTCACATTTCTTTTCATCCTCCCTTCCCTTGACAGCCTCCCACCAATTCCTATCCTCCCACCCCTTTTCAGCCTCTCACCCATTTTTAATGCCTCCTTTCTTTTTGGCCTCCCACCCCTGTCTTCCCAACCATTACCAGCCACCCCTTTTCAACATCCCACCCATTTTCAGCCTCTAATTTCTCCTTGGCCCCCCACCCTTTTTCAGCTTCCCAACCCTTTTGACCCTCTACTTTCTTCTTGCTCCCCCCCAGCTCTTTGGCCTCCCACCCCTCGTTCTACCAAACTCTGGTAATAAAACGTGCCATGAGAGTAGAGGCAAATGGATCATGAATACGTCAAATTAGTATTTGTAGCCACAATGAAATAGCTGTTTACAACCTGAAAATACATTGTAGAGCATCCTATTTATCTCATAGGATTAATGATAACTGGGGAGAAAGCGGAAAGGACTGCAATGAGGAGTCACGAACAGCAAGCAGATCCTTCCTGCAGAGATCCAGCTTGCAGAGCTTCACCCAGTGCAGGGAGAGCAAGGCTATGCACTGCTCCGTACATGAGTCTCAGTTTTGTCACTTGTGTTCTCCCTGAACAGTCTTCACAGTGGAACAGCCTTTTTCTACTGCGGAAGTGCATTCCTGAACTGACTTCTGGAACACAGTGACACTGCAGAATGCCTGCTCAGTACATATGAAGTCTGCAATACTGGATATTGGAAGGCAGATAGACTCCTTCCCTCTCTTTTCCATGTTCTTCACTTCTGTTTTCCACACTCGCCCTTTACAGCCCCAATTGCAAGGGGTAATCTCATGGGGAATGTGTGGTCTCATCTCTATCCATGAGAGTTGCAAGCAGGGCTGTGTAATGGAAGCAGCCCCTTCCATTTGTGCCTTGCCTCTCTTAGAATGCTTTTCTTCATAGCAGAAAAAATGAGAATAGAGCAAATGCTCTAAAAGCAATTCTTTTGAAAGTCTCACTTTTCATAGGCACAAGGAATGGTTTGTGCTGGAAGGGACCTTAAAGCTCATCCACTTCCATTCCCTGCCGCAGGCAGGGACACCTTCCATAGAGCAGGGTGCTCCAAGCCCATGTCCAACCTGGCTTTGAGCACTGCCAGGGACAGGGCAGCCACAGCTTCTCTGCGCCAGCGCCTGAGCACCCTCACAGGGAGTCTTTTTTCTCTCATCTCTCAACTCCCTCTCTTTTAAAGGGTAAATGAAAGGTCTGTCTGCCCCTTTAGGCACTGGAGCTGCTCTAAGGTCTCCCCTTAAGGAGCCTTCTCTTCTCCAGGCTGATCCATCTCAGCTCTCAGCCTTCTCCAGCCCTCGCAGCATATCCGGAGCTCCCTCAGGACTCGCTCCAACTGCTCCCCATTGCTTTGTGCCGCTGCCCGAGGGCTGGATGAGGACCGCGGAGCGGAGCACAGCGCACACTGCCACCGCCGCAACCGGAATGCGACAGAACCCCTCGGCAGCACAAAATGGCTCCTCCTGTCAGCAGAGGGCGGGACCATAGCGGGGGTGTGTCCTGCACCCCGCGCATGCTCGCTCCGGTTTGGGGACGAGTTCCTTCTCAGTGTAAATATGCTTTGGGGCTCTCCTCCGAGCCGTGCCGGGGACGTGGTGAAGGTGTCCCCGAGCAGCCGGTCCCCGTAGCGGGACGGCGAGGAGTGTTTTACCGCGGTGGCCTTCGTCCTGCCCGTCTATGGCGGGCGCAGGGCCGGGCCCGGGACTACACTTCCCAGCGCGCACCGCGGCGCGAGGCGCGGGCCGCCGCGGTTTCCCGCCTTAGGCGCGGCGGGAAGGCGCTGTTGTTTGGGTTCGTCTGTGTCTGCCGACCTCATCCTGACCTTGTGTGGGGGGAATGAGCGCTGGGAGGGACAAATGTCTGCAGCCGGGGCTGTGGCTGCTTGAACAGCGCTTGGGGGGGCAAAGGGGGTGGTCCCGGCTCCTCAGGGCAAAGCGCGGTCCAGGGCCCTGAGGGGGGGGAAGGGCGCCGGCCCTCAGCGGCCTGCAGTGAGCTTCACCTTGATCGAGTGTATCGAGACACTGCACTGAATCTTCTCCCCCCTTGGTGTCTATGGCTGCTGGGAGCAGAGCAGCTTTGCTGGATGAGGCCCTGTGGGTCCTGGTGGCGTCGAGATATTTGTTCTTTTTTAGTGCTGTCAGATAACCGTCTTGGTTATATCTGAGGTTTTCAACCCACTTCAGGTAATGAAGTGTTTTAAGATGCCACAATGAAAGTTATAAAGACACAAGCGATTTTTCTAAACTGGTAGCATTAAGTTGGATTCCAGCAGAGCATGCTGAAATGGTCTGGGCTATTAGCCCATCACTAATACAGACTATGGAATAGATAATACCAGTCCATTCCATTCCAAGATGTATTTGGATTTGCCAAATAGCTTTAATTCTCCCAAAGCTGATCAAATAATAGTAATAATAACAACACTCAAAGTAGCAATAAAGGCAATTCCGGTGCAATTGGCTAATCTGATGGGTTTGCTCCCAGTTTCCTTTTAATTTCTGGCAGCAGTGACATTGGAAATTAAAAAGCTCTCTTGACACTCAAGTGACTCAAATCTCAGACCAGACAAAATGAGGTGACTGGAGCAGCTCTGGGCCTTTTATTCTCTCCCATCATTATCACAGCTAATAAGAAGAAACAGGGAGGCAACCCAGGATTCCCCCCGCATCCCCAATCCCCCTTCCTCCTCCTCAATCCCCCCCTTTTCCTTTCTGTGCCATCCAAAATAAAGTGCTAATTATCAGGACAGCTCAAGCTCATTTGTAAGAAGAAGGGAATTGAATGCAGCTTCAGTGAAAAGACTTGGCTCCTGTGTGCCCTTGGGCAGGGATTGAGGGACTTTGGTGCTTTAAGCAGCCAAATTAAACCACCTTGAAGTGACAGGCAGACATCCCGGTGGACTTGCTCCTAGGACCTCTGCTGTGGTGCTTGTTGCAAGATGCAGGAGGAAAAAGCTCCAGTTTCACAGAGATCCCTGTGTTTGGACAGGGATCTCTGTTCCCTGTTTCAGATGAGACATAAAACCTCAGACCCTTTCTGTTTTGGACTACCGAAACAGAGAGCTCTGAAATGTTTGTTTAGGCTAAGACATAGGGCAGTGGTAAACACCTGGAGGCACAGTGTCTGTGAAGAGCAATTGGAATGAAAGCCTGGGGATGAATAAGAGCTTGGCCTGGTTCTGACTGTGCAGGACATGCTTTTATTCATGTGAGGCTGATTGCACTGTCACTCCTGACACAGAAAGCACATGGCAGCACAGGCTGACCCTGCTAGACACAGCTCCCTAATGCAAGGGAGAACACATAAACATTGCACATTGGTTGCAGTGGTCTAAAGAGGTGAAGTTGAGGTGGAGGGAGGAAGAAAGTCCAGCTACAAGGTACTTCAGAGTCTATCTCATCTTCCTTTTGTCATAGGGGAGGAGCAGCTCAGTTCAGATTACCCTTCATGGATGTTTGTTGCACCTCTTCTGAAAGATGTCTGGTGATAGAGATTCTGCAGACTTTCTGGCAGTCTCTTCCATGTCTAAAGCCTCTGACATGGAGAGGGGAGCCGAAAAGAGGACTGTGATTTTCCAGCGTGCTCAGCATCAACCAGAGATATCCTTCAGATTTCTAATGCGCTGGCTCTGGAGCTATTGAGGGAGGCCACAGTGGGACTTAGAGGATGGGGGGTTTGCAAGAGGGTCTCAAAGCTCCTCCACGGTGCAGGGAGGATGCCAGCACCCTTTTTGCGTGTTCTGCATGTCCAGCTGCATCCATGGAGTGAATAAAAGGAGAGTTTGGGCCATAGGTCTTTCAAATCCAGGACCTGATTCGTTTGAAATAAACCCCAGTGTTTTCATGCAGGTGCTCTACATCAGGAGGACTCTCAGTCTGCCATGCTCCAGATAAATGCTGGAGAGGAGCACACCTACCAATAAGGCAGGGCACTGTGTTTGCACATCACTTGTCATCTTTTCTGTTAATGGCTCCATCACTTGCCTGCCTGGAGAAGGTGGTGCTTACAGTGCACTGTGAGGATGGGTGAGTGTGACTTGTGGGTGCTTGAGGAGAGCCCTTCCCCTTCTCACTGCTGCCCTGGAGCCCCAGGAGGGGCAGAACTCAGCCCTCCCACTTCCAGCTGAGAGTGGGAAAATCAGTGTGTGATTTTGTTGCTTGCTTGCAAGAGCTGCCACCAGTGAGGGCAGGAATGGGACAAGTGGGGAGTGATCCTGCTGCAGCACACCCTCCCAGTCGCGATGCTTGGGACTCTCCAGGACAATGGCACCTACTTGTTTTTGTAGTCTTCTAGGTATTTAATGCTTTCATTGCCTGCACAACACCATGAGTGTTTTGGAACAATGGTTCACACTGGGACACGTTCATTGCTTTTTGTCCTAAGCAAGACAGAAGCAGCAGATAAGGAATGTTTTCTCCTCCTTAGTGGTGTTGGGGAGCCAGTGCTTGTATCTGAGGGGTTGCTGGCTGCCACAATAGTACCCATGCATGGCTGACACAGGGTCCAGACTGGTAAATAAATTTAAGGCTAATGGAGGTGGATGTTAAATATTTGCTGTACTTGAGCAGGAGGGCCTTTGTTCCTAATTCCTGGGAAATATTAAAGGAGATAGGATGTGTTTAAACCTCGCTGTTTGCCATTAAAGCACAGATTCTTTTGCTTCTTTTCTGGGCTAAGAACCTAATACACTTAGAGCAATAGCAGAAGGGTTTGTTGAATCAATCACTGTCCTTGAAAATAAAAAGTGATTCATTTTAATGCATGCAAATATAAAGCAGGTGGCCACTGGCTCGTGGGCCACACGAGAGTTTTGGATCTGATCTCTGCATACAGACACACTCTTCAGCTTCAGCTCTGGCCTGAAAGAGAGCAGAGGCCAGGGGGTATGATAAGCAGCAGTGTCTTGGGCATGCCTCCCTGGTGGGCTTCCTGGGTGTCACAGGTTCTCCCACCAGCACTTGCCCTCCATCCTCGGGGATGCTCCAGTGCTGGGGAAAGCATCAAGTCATTTAGGCTTAAAGAGCCTGGTAGCTGCAGAGACATCTATACCCACTTCATGCCACCTCTAGATGTGTGAATTCTATGGCCCTTGGCAGCTGGGTGGATGGGTAAATAGACAATACTAACTATACTGTTAACTACAGCTCAACAGCTATAAGGATCTCTCGTCCCTTTCCGTGTTGCTAGAAGTACAGCACAGAAAGGCTTAAGACACAGCAGAGGATTTCTTCCCAGCTTTAGTGCTTGTGGTAGCATCCAGTCTGGCACCCAGAGTACTTCAGGACACCAGGCTCCATCAAACCCCATCTGTAAGTGCCTCAGGGCTGCCGCCTCAATGAGCCCCTTGCCTGGAGCATCCCAGGGGCTGGGGAACACAGACAGGCTGTCGGCGTTCACTGTTTCCTGCCCTTCTCTTTAGGCGCTGTGAGGAAGTGTTGTGCTATGACACTCGTATTGGCCCTGAATGAATCAGATTAATTATTCCAATGAGAAGTTTCCTGTAGCAAGTTATTTTCCTGTTCACTGCCCTTTATAAATACGATCTGTCTTTACCAAAATCTTCTTGTGAAAGATAAGAAAATCTAGGTTTTCCAGAAAGGAAACTGAGGCACAGGGAGAGGTAAATGACTTGCCCAGGGCACAGGAAAACATGTATGAATGAAACAAGAACCATTTTATCAGCATGCTTATGGGAATTTGTAAATTATAATTACAGTCAGCAATGGGCCAGATTTTTGCCTATACAGTGTGAAAGAGCAATTTTAAAACATTCTCTGTCTGTGATTCTCAAGAGGTTTTTGGCAGAGGAGGAGAGCCTTGAACAGCACATGTAACTGTCTGCGCAACAAGCCTGTTTTGCTCAGTTGTGTCTTGTGGATCCATTAGAAATAGTCCATGAACTCCCATAGATCCCTGCTGTAGTGATTAGGAAACAGTGTAGATGATAGAACATTTTCATCACAGTGGAAAAGAAAATGTTTGGAAATTAGGGTTTAATCCAATGCAGAACAGGAAAAAAACCACCCTGATTTCCTCACTGTCCACCAAGCAGGATGCCCAGCCAATTTTTGGCTTGCAATTTCAATGTTATATTGTGATAGAAAGAGGAAACACTGTGCCAAAAAAAAAAAAAAAAAGATAGACATTTCTATTAGTGCTGAGCAGTAACTACTCATGGGACTTTAATGAAGGGGTGTAAAAAAGAATGGCAGAACATTTCTAGCGCACATCTGTGGTAACAGGGGTATTGGCATAGGATATTAGTCTGCTTTATCTTTATGCATTTCTATATGAGCTTTAAACTCAGATTATGCAGATAGGAGATTTACACACAAAAATAAATAAAAGCTTCCAAACATGTTACAAGGACTGAAAATCTCAAAATTTACTAATTTCCCAAATAGACATCACCAAAGTTGGTTTTTTTAACCACAATTCAGCTATATCCCTGGCAGAAGATGCTGCTGTTTCACTGATCCCAAGAAATTTGGGGTTTGACTGAATAGCATTTTCCAATAGAAAGCAGTATTGGTACAGCATCTCTAAGCAGCTCCAATCCCAAATCAACATTTGCAGCCTACAGTGGCTTAAAGAATGATGTGAATTTTCTAGTAGTTTAACTATAGAAGGGTTGGAGAAGGCATCATGAAGCCTGATGTGACCTTGTTTGCCTACCAGAAGCACAGATGGGTGAAGAGAGAGCACCAGGTCAGGGATCTAGGAGAGGCAGCTCAGCAGTGCCAACATCCCACCAGGATTTGATACTTAACCAGACTCAAACTGTGCAAAACAGGTGATATGAAGGGCAAAGCGATCCTTCTGACAGGATCAGCATGAGTAAACCAGCTTCTTGTAGGCAGCCTTCACCCAGGCCAAGGGGGCTCTGGTCCTAAGGCTAATTCACAGTGTCAGGCAATGGCTGTGTGTGGAAGTGGGGGATCACCTGGGAGGGAATGGGAGGGGGGTAAAGAGGCAGTCCAGCACTCATTCTGGCAGTGGAGAGGTAAAATCCAGGCTGTAATCCTCGTTAGATGGCAAAGGTGTAAGTGAGAAATGGGCTGAGTTGCTGAAGATTCCTGTGTTTGTGTATTGTAAAACTAAGCGAAGGATTGGGAGAAACAAATCACCCACTCTGTGTTCTTACAGAACCATAGAATCATTTAGGTTAGAAAAGATATTTAAGATCATAAAATCCAACCATTAACCTACCACTGCCAAGTTTACCACTAAACCATGTCCCTAAGCACCACATCTACACATCTTTTAAATCACTCCAGGGATGGTGACTCCGTCACTGCCCTGGGCAGCCTGTTCCAGTGCTAATAGCCAATCTAACCCTCTGCTTCCATCACTGTTCCTTTCTCCTTTCCAAGGACTTCGATCTCGCCTCTTATTTCTAAAGTAAACACAGGAAGCTTTACATCAAGCTGGTGCCTGCTATTTTCTTTGGGTTTAGGAGGCATCACTGTGTGCTTCACCCCTGGGAGCCCTCCGTTTGTAGGAGAGCTGGGAGAGCTTGTGTCCCGAGGCAGTGCTGAAATAAGGATCTTCTCCTGGATGAGCCACGAAGCAGCTTATTCCAGATGAGGCAGGAGGAGCTGAGCAGAAGCATGTCTCAGCTGGAAGTCTCTCTCAGCATCTATTACAACAGCAGGGTTATCTTTGCTGCCGAAAGGAGATGTTACTGTGAGCTATGACAAAGTCATTGAGTTTTACAGCAACACTGGAAAACTAAATGCGATGAATTTAGAAAGGACGCTCAGGGAATCCAGTCCCTTCCTGCCTTTAGTATTGTACCACTCATTAGACCTTGCATGAACCACGAGTTTGGGTTGTGTGCACTTGCACACCCAGTCACAAGGGTATGCTCACAGTGGTATGGCTACTGAGAGGTACTTTATTTTAGTGAAGAACATGGAATACTGAGTCAATTGGAAATGAGAAAGGAGACAAAAGGCTCGACTGGCATTTTCCTGAATTCATCAAAGAACGGTATCAATGGGCATGTGAGATCCTCAGCATTTTGTAGCAAATCAGCCCACTAATGAGAAAATACACATGTGGCCAAAGCAGTGATTGCAGCTCAGGTTTCTTGGCTTCAAAACTGTCACTCAAGCTACAGGAGAAAGAGTTGTAGTTAGTAGAAACGCTATAGCTCTCCCAAAGCTCTGAGCCAGAGGCGAGCCCTTTACTTGACAACAGTCACTGGAGTGGTGCCACCATGGGTTTGGGGCAGTCGAGGGGGTAGACTTATACTGACAGACATTACAGGAGGCCTGGTGAGGGCAAGCTGGACTCAAAGTCATGCTGTGCAGCAAGGAAGCTATTCGGGTGCCTACACACAGGCATCATAGACAGCACATGGGGCTGGAGATGCCTGTCAGTGGTGGGTGGGTGTGATACAGGAATACCAGCAACAGATGTCACTTCCGTAGCAGTTGGGAGGCAAGGTGGGATGCCTGAAGGTCTTTTAAATGTCACTATGTCTCACAACCTCCATTGCTCCGCAGGTAACTCAGCATGCTGTGTGCCCACGCTAGGCTGTGCTCTGGGTTGCTGGAAAAAGCTAGCAAGGACATGTTTCCCTCTTGAAAGATCCCCTTCAAGAGGACTGTCAGTGGGGAAGGCAGGCCAAAGGCTGGCCTGAAGCTGGTACCAGAAAGGAAAGAAAAAAGAGAGGAGAAAGGGAAAGGAAAGCAAGTGCATGGTGACAAGGTGAGCAGCAAGATCTAGAGGACCAGCAGAGCGTATCCATTGCTGGGAATCTCGCAGTAGCTGCAACTGGCCCAGAGATGGATTTCATCCCTTTCACAATGCCTTTTTCAGAGGGAAATTGGCGACCTTATTGTTATTTATTATGATCAGAGCTAGATCTTCAGAGATTTCCTTAATTAGCATCATTAGACACACAGCTTAATCTTAAAATCCTGGGCTTGTCAGCGTGGCAAATTAAAACTATGGGTTTTTTTCTCTTTTGTATGTTGGGTTAGTGTGTGAAGAAGAACTGAGGGTCTCCTGACAGCTTCAGGGAGTGTGGGAATCTGTCCTCAATCTTTGATGGCTAGAGCAGCTTATGCAGAGGGGATGAGTGAGAAGGGTCAGTTCTGTGCCAGAGAGGGAAACTGAGGGTCGTTGCTTTTCAAAGAAGACCTGTCCTTTTGCACACCAGGTGAGCTGAACGTACAGCCTGATGTTTCTACCCCCAGCAAGAGGTTTCTCAAAACCCTCCAGGAGCAATGGGGAAAAAAAAACCTGCTCCGGCTAATGAACACTGAATTCCAGCAGACAGAAACCCTACAGAAGTATCTGTGACATCCCCATTAATAGCAAAGGAGTTAGTTGTGATTGATGCTATTCCAGTGAGCACCAAAGGAATTAATAATGATTAGGGCCATTATTTTAAAGCATTACCCCCCAAAAAAAAACCCAAAGGGAAAACAATTAGATGTCTTCAGTGGTTATCTTTCACAGTATACTTACTGCAGTGATCAGACACGATATTATGCCTATTAATCAACAAAATGATGGAAAAGGATGTAACTCGTGTATATCCATGAGACAGAACTTGGAAGCACATACCATATTTGCTGGTCTGCTTATGAGTTTGCTGCTAGCACAAAGAAATACATTGGGGTTTCTTGTTTTCCTAGCAGCAGGAGGTGTCTCATGAGTTTGGAAATAGGTTGGAGGGCCTTTTATTAAAACAAAGAAGACAAATACGACCACCCACACTTAGGGATAGAGTTTGCATTCATAGACGGTATGATCCTGCTTAGCCCCACTGGGTCTTAGGGGTTGCAACCAACAGCAGATCTTTCCAGTTCATGTTTTGGGGGTTTTTAGCTTATGTGCACCAAGCTCCAGTTCTTCATCAGTAGTGAAAGGTTGCAGTGAGCCTTATCACTATATTGCAGGTGAGGAAACTGAGGCTCTGAGATGCCATGAGGTTTTCCTGAGGTCACACACTAATCAGCAGAGAGCCAGAGGGAAGTCCTGATTTTTGGCACTCTGCATTAGCCACTGAGATAATAATCTGTCTTTTGTTCCTCTCTGGTGCGTTGATTTGCTTCTATCATCAGTGGGTCATGACCCAAAGTCATTGCTCATCTATGTCATGGTTTTGAATTCAAAATGAGCTTTTAGTAATTCATCTGAGCCTAATGGGTGGGTTCAAATGCAGATGCCAGCTGGGAGAGGGCTGTGGTCCATCCCCCAGACTACCCACCCCATGGAGAAGACACGGAAATCACACACAAACTGTGTGAGCTGGGCATGAAGAGCAGCCAGGGGTGCAGGCTTACGCTCAGCTCATGCCTGAACATGTTAATGGTTCATGTGGTTTGGATACCTTCAGTGGGTTCAGTGGTCGGGACTGGTTGGGAGGAAAGATGGTGGAAAAGTGGGATTTGCCAGTAATGTGATGTATCTGCAACCTCCCAGGCAGGGGCAGATGAGAATTCACTACATCTGTAGCCACAGTGTGCCAGAAGATGAATAACCACCCCAGCATCTCTCTCTTCTCTTCCACGGGGTGGTTGTTAGGTCCACCATATGCACATTGTAGCTGAAGAAAGGAAAGGAGGAGAGCTTGAGCACAAGTCAGTGACAAAACAGGATCAACTCTCAGGCCTGTGTTCTTTTCCAAGTGAAATTTCAGTCCTAATTAAACTGTTGCAGGCTGCATAGGCTTGGCTTCCAGTTTCCTTTGAAGAGTGAGTTGAATTTCCCGGCCAATTCTCAGTACCCCTCAGTCACAATTTCAATGATTAACGTCCCCAGGCTGGGCTGCGAATCCCAATAGGAGCCTGTAATCAAATTCCTCATCAATTCCCCTGATACAGGATCAGAAGCACAATGATGAAGCAATCCTGATTTTGCAGCCAGAGCCAAATGCCAATTAGATCCTCAGCGGGTGCAAAGCAAGCTGGCGTTGTTCTCCCTGGAAGTGATAGTGCACATTTATACCCAGATGAAGATCTGCTTTGTGGCCTTTCCTGTGCTGTAACCCTAAACTCCCTCTCCCTCAGTGGCCCAGTGGTCCATATGTGTTTTTCCATGACTGCGGGTGTCCATGTCTCTGGAGTAAATGGGAAATTGTCTGCTTTCTCTGTCCTTATCAATGAGACTAAGCACAGTCCTTGTTTTAAATGCCCTTTTAGGCTGCCTGGAAATCCATCCATCCATACCTGCTCTGATTTACATCCTGAGCAACCCCCTGCCCTGGAGCTTTTTGGAGGTGGCATGGGTCAGATTCCTGCACCCTTTTCCCCTGGGGAATGCTCTCCTGACTCATGGCAACAACTCGGGCTCTTCACATCACCCAGAGCATCACAGCACAACTCTGCAATGCAGGGCATCTCCCTTGCCTCCTGTCACTCATCCCTTTCTTTCTACATCTGGGTGTAATGTTTCTCTCAGAGCCAAAATCCTTGTGATTCCACTACGGGAGAAGTCAAAGCAGGGAATAGAAATAAAACATGACCAGTCTATCTTCAGAAAGTTTACCGTAGTCACATAAGGCTCTGCAGAGCCACCTACCCATCTGGAGCAGGCGGTGGCCATCCCCTGCTTCGGAAGGGCGTAGTATGGATCCATCCAGGAACAACCCACACTACAAATTGCAGGAGCAAACCAGAATATTGTCAGGGAATTAATTGTATGGGAAATTATCCAGGCTATTAAAAGCCACACGAACATGCTGAATATCGTGCATTTTAAATGTACACCGAAAACCATCATTTTGAAGGGGATTATTGTTTAAATAGGCAATAGGGGTTCTAGCAGATAAGCTTCCCGCTCCTGTCTTCTGTTATTGTCTGGAGTACATTATCTCTACCATAATATTCTCAGCTCTCTCTAGCAGTATTGTCAGAGTGAAATGCTATTTTGAAAGTGTATATTTATGTTTCAATAGACTTTATAACAGCAAACATATCCGCCCAAGACACAGAAAGTGAGAGGGAGTAGAAGGAGGAAGCAAATCAAGAGGCAGAGGTTGCAGCTTCTCCAGTATTGAGTGTAACAGGAGTAGATGTTACTCAGCAAAAGGTACCCTGTGTGTTTTTCCCCTCCCTGTTGAGCACAGTGGACCCCTGCATCCAGAGGAGGACTGGCTAATGTGCAGTTGACAGTGGGACATGCCACTTGGACAACGGCAGGACTCCAGCCCCTCTGTTACAGTGTTCATTGTCCCATCAGTTCAGCCGTCTGGTCATGGAATTTTCAAGCCTGAGTTTAAAACAGCCCAGTACAAAACTGAGTCGTCACAGGCTCCCAGCAACCTGCTCTGCATCAGGGGACCCTGATGCTGCATTTTGTACTTGTGAGGGGCCTGGAAGCAACCTGCTGGCATGCCTCTGCGTTTGGCTTTCTTTCGTATCTCATACAATCTTAGAATCGCAGAGTGGTTTGGGTTGGAAAGATCCTTAAAGCTCATCCAGCTCCGACTGTGCCACAAGCAGGGACCCCTTCCACTGGAGCAGAGTACTCCAAGCCCCTGTGTCCAACCTGGCCTTGAGCACTGCAGGGATGGGGCAGCCACAGCTTCTCTGGCCACCCTGTGC
>JANRGW010003773.1:0-11285 GCA_024733675.1 Psilopsiagon aymara
TGAAAGTCAAAACCACAGCACTGCACCAGCTACTAAGAAGGAGAAAAATGACTGCTACTGCTGAACCCAGGACAGAGCAAGGACTCGATGTGGAGAAAAAATTCTTTACCATGATGGTGGTAAAATACTGGAATAGGTTGCCCAGAGAGGTGATAGATGGGAGACATTTAAGGCCAGGCTGGATGTCGTTCTGGGCAACCTGATCTAGTTGGACATCTCCAACTAGATCATTGCTCATTGCAGGTAGGTTGGACTAGATGACCTTTGAAGGTCCCTTCCAACCCAAACTATTCTATGATTCGATGACTCTTGATGTTTTGGTGTCCCCTGCTGAATCATCACCATAACATACCTATTGAGCTTGACTGGGGCTTCCTTAAGTTCTTATTCCTCCTTCTACCAAGGATTTCAAAGAAACTGTGACTGAGCCCTGGGTTACTTGTGTGGGATTTGTGTCTGGGACAATCCAACTTAATGGCAAGTCTGCTGCTGAGGGGGATGGTCCCACCTCTGTACTTGAGATGACTTACACAGGTTCTGGAATAACAGCCTTCTGAGTGAAGAAAATTAAGATCAAATGGTATTTGTTCTGTGAACAAATGCAGCAGTGACTGTGAGCTGAGAATTAGGAATGGGTGTTTACTGAACTCTAGCAGACAGCATAAGATAGAGAAAATCTTAGTTTCCATTGTTCTGATGCAATGAAGAGGTGAATGCAGAGAAGAAGAGGATTTTGCATGGGAACAAAATCTGAACGTTGCTTGGTTTAGTCAGATGCAATAAAGGACTTAACTAACTTTGTTTCAGCTGTCTGTGGTGTGGAGGTTGCCATATGAACTAGTCTCTCCAGCCACAGTCAGAGAGAAGTGGGCAGTTTCAGATACTATTAGTATCTCTATTAGTGTGAACAGTTACTTTTGAATGTGGAAATCCATACCCAAGTCTCCACTGACTCCATTGAATACATCCCAATGGGCTGTAGAGAGCACTTAACATGATTGATTGAGATGGGGCTGTCAGCACCATGTCAGATGAGTCCCATCTAAATTCTGTCAGTCCTTGGGCTGCAAGCCAGTGCCATCCCACCACCAGCTGCAATTGCAGCTTAGGCCAGAACTGTGATGGAGCTGCAGGATGCCCTACACTGTGATCAGGGTAGAGCTGCAGCAAGGATGGAGGGAGAGGGGTATACCCAAAAAAGGATGTAAATATGACCCAGGCCTCACTCATCAGAGGAGAGTTGCAATTATGAGCTAGAAGGAATTTCTGGGGAGTTTGATGTAGCTTGGGGTAGGGCAGTGCTCTGGAGTAAGCTGTGAATGAAAGAGGAATCAAGCTGGTTGTGCAGTAGGGATTAGGTGTCTTGCAAATGAGCTGATTTAAATATTTTTTTTCTTCTGGACTTACCTGACATCAGCCATTCTCCAGATACTTGTGAGGTACTTGGCTAGAAGAAGTACAGGTGTGTTCCAGTGCAGCTGTGCCTATCTTGCTCAGTTAGGGTCTTGGAAATGTTATTACCTCTTCCAAGAAGAAAGCTGGTTGCTCTGGGATAGGAGAGATTGATGGAAGTGAGGAGGGGTTTGACCTGAAGGGCTTGTATGGTCTAAGCTGAGCTGGGAGCCAGCAGTATTGTGGGTTTTCCAAGCTCCTGACTCAGCTTTTGACCTTTGGCAAATCACTGACCTGAGTCAGAGCAGCTGGAAAGCTTCATCTGGCAGAAAAAGTAAAGATACTGCATTTAGCTGATCTGTCATCCTTCTGTATTTGGGCAAATTTTGGTTTAAAGATATACACACGCTTAACTGACACGCCTTCCTGAGGGAATTATGTGACTTCGGATCAGTCCCTCTGCTGCTTCACTGAAGAAACATAAGGAAGGAATGGGAGATTAAATGAACTGTGATTAGCTCTGTGAGCAAGACATGTGATTTAATAAAGCAAAAATATTGATGGATTTGTTTTTTAACTGTCTAGTTCAGATTTCTCATGGGGGGATAGAAAAAATTCTAAAGAGAAGTTGCAACAAATAAAAGAGCCTTCTTTCTTTTAATCACATTTTAGAAAGGAGTGTTCTGTTAAGGAGGGATGGAGCTGGAGGAGCAGTATTAGGAATAAAGCAAAGGCAGGGATTCCATGCCTGGTGTTACTGCTGATTTCTTACACGGATTGGGGCAGGATGCCCTGTCTCTTCTCATTGCCACAGTCCAGCTGTAAAATAAGGCAACCATATTTGCTTGGAAAAGTTTTGAGACTGTCCATTCACATGTACTTTGTAATATAATCCAGCTAATCCATGAAGTCCAATTACGTGGATGTTCTGAGACCTCTGGACGGAAGATAAGAATTTATTCTCTCATAATTACCATTATTCTCAAGCACTGCACAAATAAGAATGAAAAACTGGCCTTCCTACAACCATATTTCCCCCACATTTTTCCAGATTTAAGTGAAGGTTTGCATCAGCTGTTGTTAATTCACTGTTTTGCCTTGGGTTATACAGGAATGTCAGGTACAGAAAGGCATCCATGTACATCACTAAGTGATCTGTTCTTGAATACTGCAGAGTTCTCCATTCTGCTGCTCCTCACACTAAGTCCAGTGGTGTTAAGCATGAGAAGTTATGTCTATCTGAATACCAAGATAACTCACAGTTTGTGCTGATTGTCCACAAAGCTGTGCAATAGGACTCACAGTTATTCAGTGGAACTGCGCTGAACAGTAAAGACATAATGTTTCCAATTAAAAGTTATGATAGTAAATGAAGGTTCATGGAAGAGATGGGAAGTTAACAGAAAAAGAATGTTGAGAGCACTGACTCAGAGAGACAGACATCCTCAAGCTCCCTCAGTTTCACCAGGTTCCCTAACCGCATGGCATTCATTAGGAAGCCCTGAAAGCAAGTGTTTAGCACATAAAGACGGAACTGCCTTCCCTTCTTCACTGACCCTTTAAACAGTTAACAGTGCTCTATATCTTCCCTGCAGCAGAAGCAATTCCCAGATGTTGAAGCATTTCCATTGCAAAACACAGCTTGGGATTCTGGACTTGGTTATTTGTTTGAAAGATGTAGACAAAATGAAAGTGTAGCAAACTCATAGCAGATTGGATCCACTTCAGAAGCTGCCAAACAGCTGCCAGTGCTGTTGGGTCAGAAGAGCTTGCCAGGCTGTTCCCTGGGGCAGGGGGTAGGTTTTAATGGGGGAACCTGGGATCTGGAGGTGAACAGTACAGCTCGTCTGGAACAGAATATGCTGTCTACTGCATTTTCCCACCTGCAAGTATATAAATAGGCCCCTACCCCTTTTCCATGCTGAAATGCAGCTGATCTGGAGCACATCCACAGCAAAAATGCCACTCGGTAATTAGCAGCAGTTGCTGCAGCATCACTTCAGACAAAAGAATATACACAAGTTAGGCATTTAAGGAAGAAAAAGATCAAAATAAAAAACAGAAAGAAAAGTTTGTGGGATGCCACGTAGCTCAGCACTCTGCTAAAAGATACTCTGTTCTTAACATCTGGGTCACCCCTTTTGGTCCTGCTCTGCTTAGAAACATTGAAGAGTGAATAGAATCTGCAGCTTGGTAGTCTGGGAAGGAGGAAGATCTTACTAGCCCAAGTGAATTAGCTCACTAAAAATAGTAAAGTAGATGCTAACTGTAAAAGTAAACATTTTGAAAGCATGTGCGATGTCCAGTCAGTTGGGGTCTTCAGCTTCAGCATGCAATTTCCTCTTCCTTCCGTTTAAAAAATTTAAAAGAAAAGAGTGAGATCTCTAGCTCAGGTAGTGGCACCTTCCACTAGTCTGAAATGAATTTGAAAGAAAGAAAAAAACAAATAAGTTGAATGGGATACTGAGGTTCAAAACCCTTTGCAAAGAAACATGAAAAAGAGAGACGATCTTTATTTGCTGGATTTATATCTGAAAGGAATTTTGTTTCATTGTTAATGCATACAAAAGACAGGGAAATGTGTTCCTCTCTTCAGGGACTTACGAGAGCTCACCTGGTAAATCTGTCTGTTTGGAAAGGTACAAACCCTTCCATACATTGTTAGTAACATATGTCAGCTTACCCCAGTCTCAAATTTATATGAAAGGGACCTCTCTGTCCATTGTCAGACATTAAGTAAAGACAACAGAAAAATCCAGTAGAACTGAGATTAAGTTGGTAAACTACAATGCAAAGGGCATTGGAAAGAACTTCCTCTGAGGCTGCTTGCAATTTTCCATCAGAATATTTTTCAGTGGAAAGTTTGCCTTTCTATAAAAGCAAAATTGTTTTGTGTTATGACCCATCTCTCAACAAGGCTTCAGAGTGTGGCGAGAGGCCTGGAGATTTAGCTGGAAAATTTTCAGACAGTGTCTACCAGAGGCTGTCACTGCAGAGCTCTGTGGCTCCATCCTGCTCTAGCTGCTGGACTTGCCACGTGGAGTGCGTTTCTCACAAAGCACCATGGTGATACAACTTCCATAGTGCGTGGCATTGTCTCAGTGTGAGAAGGGACCATGCTGCACCATGAGAGATGTGGGCAAGCTAGGAATGTAAGCTCAGAGGGAAGTTCAGGGACACAAAGCATACCAGCTACAACTCCCACTGGGGAGCATTTCTGAACTGAAATGGAGGGCTCTTGGCCAAACATTTTCATTGTTTGGTGAAATCTCAATATTTTCCACGGGAAAAGAAAACAAAAACACAACAATAATAACAATAATAAAAAGAACAGTTTTCAGCTCAGCTTTATGCAGTCAGGGTTTGAGAAACCCCAAGGTTTGAGTTTCTATTAAGAGGATTCTTCCAGCGACCCACAGAAATTGAGAGTGGCAACCACATATTGCTGGAAACTAGTCAGACCATCATACTAGGACCACAGGAGAGGTCAGGGAAGCCCATCCATGTGTTTATCAGTCTTGGACTGGATTCGCAATTAGCGAGCAATGTCAAACCACAAAAGGCAGGGGCAGCCAAAAGCTTATAGTGGACAAGTCAATGTATTTGAGGCAGAGGTGTACGGTGATTCTGGCAAAGCCCAGCATGAAGAATGATATAGTGAGTATCTTGATATTAAAATAACTCATAATGAGTTGGGTCTTAGATCATGCTGTCTCTGAGGGACTTTCTCCTCTCTCTTGCCCCAGAAAGTTCTTGTAAAATTACCTATTCAAGGGATGAACAGGTCTTGAGCACGAACAGTTAATGCTGCAGTCCTTACCAAGGCAAGAGTGACCACGTGAGAAAAGGAAGTAGGGCGATTTGTGTCTGTAAACTGCCAAGAGATACAATACCCACCTTGCACTTATGCTCAGATTCAATTTTCCATATGTGAATTAGTCAAACAACAGAAAGACAATAGAGACAAAATTGGCTAAGTCAGTGAACATGTTCAATGGGAATGAGTTGGGCATAGGAGGGAGGGAAAATGTTGGGGGAGGCTTTGCTAGTAAGTGATACTTCCTTGGTTTACTTACCTGTGTTCCAGGTAAGCTTGGGAACTGACAAGTGAAGGCAGTGCCTTGGGAATTTGTCACTAGAGATTATATTTTCTATAGTCATTTACAATTACACCTGCACAGTGTCATTTCAGTCTCCTTGTGCAGGGTCCATGTTGTGGTGTAATGATCTTCCTTTAGGTTGTTAGTTAGGGTGCTGAAGGAAAATACTTAATTTTGTTTCTCTCTTTCTATTTTAAGAAGAGAAATTAAAGCAGATAATTTTGTGTTTAGTGACAGTGTCAAGACAAAAGGGTCCCTGTCAAAACCCATCCCCTGAAACAGAGCTTTGACATAATTTGTGTTATGCTCGGACCTGCTTCTAAGATTTAGGAGTTATGCCAAAAGTGACATAAGTGATAAAGTTTCCTTTAAATCTTACCTGTGAAACAAATGTGTTTATTGTGTTGTGGAAGGTTATTTTCAGGGGAATTAGTTTCATGACTGACGAAAGAGAAAGTGGAGGGGTAAAGTTAGGCATTCCAAAACACTTTCCACCCAGCATGTCAGAAGAGGAAAAAGCATGCCCTTGATAGCATAAACTGGGGAAAAGGTTGGAAAAGGAACCAAATCTTATGGAAGAGTTAATATATAGTTATGCCTTTAGCATCTCACAAATTTTTGGTATATTGTTATTTGCTGATGAGATTCGTTTGTGATAGGCACATTAAATATGTCTGAAAAGAAGGGACTAATGTGGTCAACATACAGACAAATTTATTCTGTGTGAGATAAAAGCAGAGTATTTAAATCTTGATATTTTTTGATACGAGGTAATATTCATAAGACAGTTTATCACTGTAGAGATCCCTAACTGCTCTAAGTCAGGATCTCAAAGATAAAGGGCAGCCAGAAAAAAAGTACTTACAGCTGTTTAAGCAGAAAGCTCTCATCTCCATCTCTGGAAGTCCTGAAGCTGCAAACTGGTGGGAGAATAAAACACTTCCTATTCAGCCTGCTCATAGTCTTTGCCCTTAGCTTCTCCTATTAGCCACTGTCAGTAGTGGTATTTTGGGACAAAAGGACCCAGTCTGGCATGGGTTCTCTTAATCTCTTCCCATGTTACAGAAACCCCACTGTGCTGTTTGGAGCAAACTGCCATCTATGACAACCACAGTTGTTTTAGAATCATGTTAACCAGCCATGAGTATAGAAGAAACATGAAACAGTGAGGTTAAAGTAGACCTCCCTCTCCAGTCTGTTCTTGGAGGAAAGCAGAAGATTGTGGGAGGAAAGCAGTAGGTTGTGCCATATGTTCTCCATTCCAGATCTCATCTCCAGTACTGTTAACACATTAAAAAAGAGTAACAAAAATGTAATGTTTTTCATTGTGCCTTTGGGGAGATTCTTCAATGGAGCAGCTGTCACCATAAGGTAAGATTTTCTTGGTCGTTGACTTCCTTTCTCCCTCTGCTAGTTCTATGTCCTTATAGTAGTTCAACACTTCTCTCTGGTTCAGCCACTGAACTCAAAGGGGGCACCTTATCCTGATAGCTGTCACTGAATAGCACCAAGATCCACTGTTACTGAGCATATACACAACTGCCTTGTAGCTAAAGGCAGATCTGCAGCTCAAGTTGAACAGACTTGAAACTGAATCTAGCTCATTGGGATCCTGTTTTGGAGGATATCCATCAAACTTCTGGTCCACTTTTACAGTCTGAGCTTTCAGCTGAAACTCCTTATGTGACATCGATATTCCCCCCAGGAATAAATCTAATTGAGGTGTGACTTTCAAAGCCACACCACCATCAGGTTACAATGGGGATGTCCTCTCCAAAATGCAACTCAGCACAAGGAAGCTGAACTGGGGCACCCATCTAGTGGAGTGAAATGTCCTCTCTATGTTCATGCCTGAACAAGCTGACCTAAAAATTTCTGACCCCAGCAAAGATGTAGGGTAGGTGCTTTCCAAGCCTCAATAGTTGACAAGTAGTATAGCCATAGGAGAAAAAGCAGTTCAAGGGCCTGTTGGCTCTGTGTGAGCTGACTAAGGTCGATATTGTCTGATTGTTCAGCTGAACTCCCCTGCCTGTCCATCTGCCTCAACTGGTTGTCTCTTAGCTCAGACCACAAGAGCCCCAAAATCTTGCAGCTTGTTTGGCTGCAAGGTAGTAATATTTCTATGGGAAGACTCATCCTTGTTGGGAAGGATCTTCTTCACACAATTTCCTAAGGAAACTAGGCTTGAGCAATTGTATTGTCTGTATTTGTATGTGCCAATCTGTTCCCCTCCAAATAACTGTCAAACCTGTTGGCCAAGTGATACAATTCTTAGAGATTTTCTGAGGTATAAGAGAAAAAAAAAACACTCAGAGAGAAAGACAGAGATACATGGCAGCACAAGTTCACATGTTTAAATTTGAGTCCTGAGAACAGGAAAAGTTTCAAACAGAGGTCTTCATTAATCACCAGACATGAATCAGTGGGAAAGCAGGCATCAGTAGTACTGCATGGACAAACTGTTTGTTTGTCCAGTGTTTCTTCTTTCTTTCTTTCTTCTTTTTTGGCTTGAAACTGTACAGCACCTAGCATGGTGGTGTACAGAAATACACTTGTAATAACACAGCGGGAGAGTTGGCATGCAGGAGGGATCACAAAGGGAGAAGAAACTGTCTAGCAGGCAGCTTCTTCATTTCACATCAGTTTCTAATGTCAGGCCAATTCAGGGTGGAGGGGTGAGGGAACAGAAAGTGAAAAGAAAAAAGCAAAAAAAGCAAATCCCACAACTCCAACAACAAAAACCTCAGACAAACCAAGAAAATGGCAGCATGTCCAGAGACTGCTTGCTCCTCAGCTGAAGAGCCTGTTTTCAGATCCAGCTCTGTTTCGTGTCCCAGACTCACGTCGCCTCTGAGGCTGAAATACTGGTTCCTTATTCTGAAGATCGAGTCTCCTGGGCTTTGGTAATATTTTCTGACCTTTACAAGGTGTCTACTTTAATGAATAAGGAAATAAGAAGACAGACTGACTCCATGGGCTGAGAGAATGGTTGCCACTTACATCATAGTGACTATCCAGACAGAATGAGAAGAAGTGAAGCAGGGATTAACTGACCCAGATTACCTTTGCAAACAAAGGTGGGAAGAATCAGGTAACGATTTCCCAAGTGCTGTCCAAGAAGGAGACATAAGCAGGCAAGCAGTGTGAGCAGCCCACACTAGGGCCTGAAACCCTTCATCAAAATCACTTTGCCCTGCTGCTTTTTCTTTGCTCTGTTTCTGCATCTCCATTCTTTTCTTTTGCACCTTCCCTGACACCCCCTTAGTTTTTACCTTGCACTGCTGAAGGATGTCATGCATACCAGGAGGCAAAACAGCCCCCAGAGTCAGGACTCCAAAATGCTTCCATAAACCCTGTCTTACACAGCTTCATTCAGCTCAGTTACTTCTCACTTCTTTTATTTTCTTTTTTAATCCTGTTTCTCCCTTCTATCCCTTACCCCCCTTCCTCTCCCTCTCACATTTATCCTTTAATCAAATCACTATATGCTCTTCTCAGCAATTCTTCGCTAAATCCCTCAGGCGGGTTAGAAGCCCCCTGAGGAAAGATCTCTTTTTGGCAACTGAGTTGAGATAGGAAAGAGATCCTTGACAGAAGTATATTCCATCCCAGAAAGTTTTTAATCCTTCCAGATGCTTTGTCACAAACTGTGCTTTTATGCCGGTGCACTTTTAAAGACAGCCAGGGTATGTGCAGAGGTCAGATCTCAGAGCTGGGCTGGAAAACTCTAAATTGCTCTCCCCTTTGATTCTTGTGCTTTAAAACCACTCTGAAGTTTAAATAAATGGATTAGAAATGAGTTAAAGAGCAGTGTGCTTAATGCTTCTGCTTAAATCTATAGCCTCAAGCCACAGCACTTTGGGTGGTGAGATCCTATTAAATCTCACCAGCTCAGCAAGCTCCAAACAAGTCAAGGCTTGGATGCAGATGTCTGGGGAGAAGCAAGGTGAGAGAGACCAGAGAGGTGGCACTGGTCCTTCCACATCGCCAGAGAAGCAATGGTGGTGAAAAAGGCAGCAGAGCATACACTGGAACATCTTTCAGGGAAGGTCTATTTGCCATTACTACTCTTACCACTATTTGCCATAACTACTAAAGCTCCGACACCATATATTTATTTACTTTGTTTTGGTTTTGGACTCATGATTTCCAGACTTGTTTCCAGCTGGGGTAAAGGAGGAGAAATGATACTGTGGTGGGCTAGATCCTCTCATGAGACTCATCTGCCTTGAAAGCCCATTCTGCTTCCCATTGTTTATTATTGTTGGATGGTGATAGCACAACTGCTATGTTACATCCTAGAGGTTGCTGCACTTCCAGGGCTTGATGAAACGATTGCTGAAAATGCCAGCTTGAGAGCTATTCTGGCCTTCCTTGGGATGCGTCCTTACCCCCTGCTTTTCATATGGCTTTGTTCTGTGAGAGAAGAGCAAAGCATTTTGTAGCTGCTATTGAAAGAAGTTTCTCAACCTCTTAGGATAATCCCTGTTTTAAAGAGGAGGAGTTGAGTCCATAAGAGAGTAAATCACTTGTACAGACCACAGGGCAATCCTGTTTCTTTATTGCTGAGTTTCTTGCTATCTCTCAGTGCTGCCCTACCTGAGTGCAGCATCCCTACTCATGACTCCATTTTTTTTTTAATATGAGAACAATGATATGTATTTCCAATTCATACTGAGTCACCAGGAGATGAAATGAACCCAGCCACAGTGACTCAGGTAAACCTGCAGAAGGAGGCAATGCTGGTTAAAAATCTGAATTTTGGATGCCCAGCGTATACCTCACCACATGCATAAGAACAGCTCAACTATGGAAGGAACAAAGAATGGGTTATCTCAGCTTCCAGAGCTCATATACTCTTCTCTTAGCAGCAAGCTATAAATTATGCAGCATTTAAAGATGACTTTCTAAAACCCTGGCTTTAAAGCTTTTATTTATAACTCCCACACTGATATTTTTCAGACTTGTGACAGCTCCCACCTTCGCAAGCTGGGGACATGCCAAGCACCTGGCCTTTTCTATAATGGCCCATTCCCCCCCAGTAAGCTCCCCCCACCTCTTTTTTAGGCAGTGCTTCGGATATCTCAGGGAGCTTTTTATTTATAGAAGAGACAGAAAAAAAAGAGTGGAAGAGAGCACGGATGGTCAAAAGGAAAAGTAGCAAGTGTCTTAAATGCCTGACAAATATTGTGGGACTATTTCATGCTGAAAAATATAAAGTCCTGAGAGCAGCCAAGATCTCATAGTGATCATTAATATAAGAGCAACACGATCCCATGTAGAGCAGGTTAGACTCAACCTAGCCAAGATGGAAATCACTGAATAAAGGGAAATACATCAGGGAAATGATGAGGGATGTGGTACTCATCTTGCCCAGGAGGGGCTATGCTCACTGTTGGCAGAATCAGGTGCGCATGTAGAGGAGAAGATGGCAGCCACATGTTGGCCGAGTATCAATGGCATGATCCTCATGAGGTCTGTGCAAAATACATCTGGTACTGGGACATTTCTTCTTGTTTTTAATTTATTTTATTAATCTCCCAGTGTTAGAGGGCTTAACCATGAAAGAAGAGCCATATCTTAAGCTTGGGTAAGAGTCTCTAGGAGCCCTCATGATGTCTCCAGAAGTGAAATACCTGTAGCCACTGATCAGTCCCTACTTTGGGATCTGGCTTGGTCATCGTTAAGGACTGTAGTGAGAGGACAAGGGGTAACAGGTTCAAACTTAAACATGGGAAGTTTAGATTGGATATGAGGAAGAAATTCTTTACTGTAAGGGTGGTGAGGCACTGG